>JAHFWG010000289.1:70383-94209 GCA_020233015.1 Callinectes sapidus | reverse complement strand
CCCCCCCCCCCCCCCCGGCGTATGCCCCCCATGATTGACTGATTGAGAAAAGAAAGTATTGCAATAAAAATTTAATATATTTCTGAAATAATCCCTTTTTTAACAGATATATATATTTTTTCTTTGATATGGCTCAAATTACTTTTTATGTAACATGAGAAAGGGATTTTCTTCAAAATGTTAAAACTCCTAAAAAGGTTAAAATAGGGTAGTTTATATATTTTTAAAGAAAAAAAAATATATGTATATATAGTGTTTTTTCTTGTTTTTAATGAAAACATGAAAATCAAAAGAAAATGATTTGAAAGATCACTTTTTCGGGTAAAAAACACTTTTCTAAAAGATGAGGGTTTTGTCTTTTAAATATTGTAAAACCCTTAAAAACGTAAGATGCTGTTAATACTCTTAAGAACATTGAAAAAACGTTATTTATGAACTTTTACAGAAAAAAATATATTGTCATAACATTCATTGTTTTTTTTTCCTTTTTTTCATCAAAACATGGAAATAAGAAGAAAATTGTTGGAAAATTCAATTTTGGAGTGAAAATAAACTTTTTTGGTGAAATTACATATATTACTTTTTTTTTTTTTTTTTTTTTACCTGAAAAGAAGGTTTTCTTTGAAATGTTATTATACTCCTAAAAACGTTGAAAATGGGTAATTTATGGAATTTTGAGAAAACAAAGTACGGCCATAAAAATTAATTGGATTTATTTATTTTTTCTTCTTTTTCAATCAAAACAAATTAAAAGAAAAAAACATTTAAATAAACCTTTTTTGACAGAAATATTTTTTTTGCTCGAAACGGCATATATTACATTTTTTGTAACATGAAAAAGAGTTTTTTTTTCTACAAAATTTTGTTAAAACCTCTGAAAAGGTTACAATTGGGTAGTTTATATTCTTTTAGAAAAAGAAAATGTGTATAGTGTTTTTCTCTTGTTTTTAATCAAAACATTGAGATCAAAAGAAAATTTTTGAAAAATCACTTTTGGAGTAAAAACATACTTTTCTAAAAATAGGGATTTTCTTTAAAAAGTTGTAAATCTCTTAAAAACGTTGAAAAAAGGATGATTTAAGCAATTTTAGAGAAAAAATATTTTTGTAAAAGAAGGATGAAAACATAAAAAAGGGTAATTTGTGCAATTTTAGAGAAAAATATTCCCGTAAAAAAATTTATATTTTGCTTTTCTTCCATAAAAAATGAACATAAGATGAAAAATATTGCAAAAGCAACATTGCAAGTAAAAGTTTTAAGGCAGAATTTTTTTCTTTCTTCAAATTGCATATATTATACTTGTAAAAGGGGGTTTTGTCTAAAATGACGTTAATACTCCTAAACACGTTGAAAAAAAACGTAATTTATGAAATTTTACAGAAAAAAAAGTATCTTGTCCAACATTCATTGTTTTTTTCTTATTTTCCATGAAAACATTGAAATATGAAGAAAATCATTGAAGAATTCCCTTTTTTGGTGAAAAAACTTTTTTATGGAATGGAATATAGTCCCCCTTTTTTTTTTTTACCTAAAAAAGGTGGCCTTTCTTAGATAAGTTGTTAATACTACTAAAAAAGATGAAAAGGGAGTAATTTATGCAATTTTGAGAGAAAATAATGTATTGCAATAAAAAGTTAATATATTTCTTGCTTTTTCCTTCGTTTTCAATGAAAACATGGAAATTAAAAGAAAAACGCTGAAATAATCCTTTTTCTAAGAGAAATATATATTTTTCTTGAAATGGCTTATATTACCTTTTATGTAACAAAAAAAAGAGAAATTCTTCAAAAGGTTTTCTTTGAAATGTTGTTAATAATCTTAAAACGTTGGAAAAGGGCAATTTATGGAATTTTGAGGAAAAAAATGTACTGCCACAAAAATTAAATGGATTTATTGATTTTTCCTTCCTTTACGAGCAAAACATGGAATTTAAAATAAAAACATTTAAATAATCCCTTTTTTGACCGAAATAGATTATATTACATTTTATTTAACATAAAAAAGGGATTTTCTTCAAAATGTTAAAATTTATAAAAAGATTAAAATAGTGTAGTTTATGTAACTTTAAATAGAAAAAAATATAGTGTCTTTTTGTCTGGATTTCTGTCTAGAAATCGAAAAAGAAATACTGAAAAATCTATTTTTGGGGGCAAAAACATACTTTTTTTTTTTTTTTCTAAAAGAAGAGGGTTTTGTCAATGAAATATTGCAAAACCCTTGAAAACATTGAAAACTGATGATTTATGCTCTTTTAGAGAAAATATATGTAGTCGTAAAGTATGATTAAAAAATCTAAAAAGGGTAATTTTATGCAACTTTAGAGAAAAAAAAATTGTTTTCGTAAAATATATATATATATATTTTTTGCATTTTTTTTGTTTTCCATCAAGAATGAAAATAAGCTGAAATCATTGAAAAAGTCACTTCTAGCCAAACTTTTTTTCTTTTTTGAAATTGCATATATTATTTTTGAAAAGGTGGTTTCGTTTAAAATGCTGTTAATACTCCTAATGGTATTGAAAAAAGCGTATTTATAAAAGTTTACAGAAAAAAAAATTTACTATCGGAACATTCATTGTTTTTCCCTTTTTTTTGTTTTTCATGAAAACATGGATATAAGTAAAGAATTGTTGAAAAATTCACTTGAGGGGAGGGGGGGGGGAGTGAGGTTTTTCATAAAATAGTATAGATTACATTTTTTTTTGACTGAAAAAGACAGTTTTTCTTTGAAATGTTGTTAATAGTCTTAAAAATTATGAAAAAGAGGTAATTTATGCAATTTATAGAAGAAAAATGTACTTCTATAAAAATAAAATAGTTTTGTCCTTCATTTTCAATCAAAACATGGATATAAAAAGAGAAACAAAGAAATAATCCCATATTTGACATAATTTTGTTTTTTTCTTTGAAATCGCATCCCTTTTTTTACATGAAAAAAAATTTTCTTCAAAATATTGTTAAAACTCCTAAATAGGTTGAAATAGGTTAGCAATTAAATTTTTTTTTATTAAATTGCATATATTACATTTTTTTTTTTTACCTGAAAAAGAGGGTTATTTTTTTTAAAATGTTGTTAATACTCTTAACACGTTGAAAAACAGGTAATTTATGGGATTTTGAGGGAAAAATGTACCGCCATAAAAATGAAATGGATTTGTTGATTTTTTCTTCCTTTTAAATAAAAAAAATGGAAATTTAAATACACACATTTAAATATTCTTTTTTTTTTTTTGGCCCAAATATTTTCTTTCCTTAAAACGGCATATATTACAATTTTTTGTAACAAGAAAAGGTGTTTTCTACAGAATGTTGTTAAAACGTCCAAAAAGGTTAAAATTGGATAGTTTATATACTTTAAGAGAAAGAAAATGTATAGAGTGTTTTTTTTTCTTGTTTTTAATCAAAACATTGAAATCAATAGAAAATTATTGATAAATAACTTTTGGTGTAAAATAATATTTTTTCTAAAAGACTTGGTTTTCCATGAAAAGTTGTAAATCTTCGAAAAACGTTGAAAAAAAGGTCATTTATGCAGTTTTAGAGAAAAAAAAACATGTAAAATAAGGATGTAAACATATAAATGCGTAATATGTGCAATAACAGAGAAAAAATATTTTCGTAAAAAAAAGAATTTATTTTTTGTTTTTCTTCCATCAACATGCGCCGCCACGGTGCAGTGGCCAGCGCGTCTGACTACGAATCCGTGGGCCCGAGTTCGATCCCGGACGAGGACGGCGCGGACCTCACCCAGGTTTTCATCCTTCACTGGTCGATAAATGGGTACCTAGGGCAACCTAGGGAAGGTAAACTGTGGAAACCCGGATTTCATGCTGGCCCCATGTCCCGGGGTAAGGGACTATTCCACCACAGGCTCAAAGGCCAAGGAGACGGGAGATGAGCGCCCGCAGCTACGCGCTGATACAGCGTAAGCCCCTCACTTTACTTTTTTTTTCCATCAACAAATAAAAATAAGATGAAAAATATTGAAAAGTCACTTTTTAGGCAGAATTTTTTCGTCATTCAAATTGCATTTATTATACTTTTAAATGAAGGTTTTGTGTAAAATGCCGTTAATACTCCTAAAAACGTTGAAAAAAAAACGTAATTTTAGAAATTAAAACAAAAAAGTATATTGTCGCAATATTCATTGCTTTTTGTTTGTTTTCCATGATAACAATGAAATAAGAAAAGAATCATTGAAAAATTCACTTTTTCAGTGAAAAGGATCGTTTTTCGTGAAATGGCATATATTATTTTCATTACCTAAAAAAGATGTTAATACTCCTAAAAACGCCGAAATGGGGATAGTTTATGGAATTTTGAGAGAAAAAAATGGATTGGAATTAAAGTTAATATATTTCTTGCTTTTTCCTTTATTTTCATTCAAAACATGGAAATGAAAAAAAAAAAATCTTTTTACTAAAAGAAATGTTTTTATCTTTGATATTGCTTATATTACATTTTATGTGAAAAAGGAATTTTCTTCAAAATGTTGTTGAAACTAATAAAAATGTTAATATAGGGTATTTTAGTATGTATCTTTAGAAGGAAAAAAATATATAGTGTTTTTTAACTTGTTTTTAATCAAAACATGGAAATCGAAAGAAAATTGCTGAAAACTCACTTTTGAGGGTAATTTTTTTTTTCTAAAAGAAGAGGGTTTTGTCATTAAAATATTGTAAAACTCCTAAAGACGTTGAAAAAAGGATGATTTATGCACTTTTAGAGAAAAAATATATATCATCGTAGAAGAAGGATTAAAATATCTAAAAAGGGTACTTTTATGCAATTTTAGAGAAAAAAATATAATTATATTGTCGTTAAAAATATTTTTTTCCTTTTTTTCAACATGAATGAAAATAAGCTGAAAAACATTGAAAAAGTCACTTTTTAAGCAGAGTTTTTTTGAAATTGTATATATTATTCTTGAAAAGGGGATTTTTGTATAAAATGTTGTTTATACTCCTAAAAGCTTTGAAAGAAGCGCAATTATGAAATTTTACAGAAATAAACTATATTATCGTAATATTCATTGTTTTACCCTTATTTATACTTGTTTTCCATAAAAACATGGAAATGAGTAAAGAATTGTTGAAAAATTCACTTTTAATGGGGGGGGGGGGTGAGATTTTTCATAAAATGGTATATTTTTCAATGATTCTTTTCTTGTATTAAATTTTTTTAAACTAAAAAAGAGGTTTTTTTCTTTGAAATGTTGTTAATATCTCTTAAAAACAATGAAAAAGATAATTTATGCAATTTTGAAAAAAAAAGATGTAGTGCCATAAAAATTAAATTTTAAAAATAAAAAGTTTTTCCTTCATTTTCAATCAAAACATGGATATAAAAAGAGAAAAAATCCCATTTTTGACAATTTTTTTTTTGAAATGGCATACTTTTTACATAAAAAATTTCCTTCAAAATATTGTTAATACTCCTAAATAGGTTATGAAAGGGTAGAAAATAAACTGTTTTGGGTTAAATTGCATATATTACTTTTTTTTTTTTAACCTGAGAAAGAGGGTTTTCATTAAATTGTTGCTAATACTCTTAAAACCGTTGAAAAACGGGTAATTTATGAAATTTTGAGGAAAAAAATGTACTGCCATTAAAAAAATTAAATGATTTTTCCTTCCTTTTCAATCAAAACATGGACAGAAATAATTTCTTTCCTTGAAACGGCATATATTACATTTTTTATAACATGAAAAAGGTTTTTTTTCTACAAAATGTTGTTAAAACGTCCAAAAAGGCTAAAGTTGGGTAGTCTATATACTTTAAGAGAAAGAAAGTGTATATAGTGCTTTTCTTCTTTTTTTAAATCAAAACATTGAAATCAATAGAAAATTATTGATAAATAACTTTTGGAGTAAAATCATATTTTTTTCATAAAAGACTGGGTTTTCCATGAAAAGTTGTAAATCTTCGAAAAATGTTGAAAAAAAGGTAATTTATGCAGTTTTAGAGAAAAAAACATGTCGTAAAATAAGGATGTAAACATTAAAATGGGTATTTTGTGCAATTATAGAGAAAAAACATTTTTGTAAAAAATAATTTATTTTTTCCTTTTCTTCCATCAACAAATGAAAATAAGATGAAAAACATTGAAAAAGTCACTTTTTAGGCAGAATTTTTTTTCTTTATTCAAATTGCATATATTATATTTGTAAAAGGGGGTTTTGTGTAAAATGCCGTTAATACTCCTAAAAATGTTCAAAAATTTAATTTATTAAATTTTAGAGAAAAAAGTATATTTTCGCAACATTCATTGTTTTTGTTTGTTTTTCATGAAAACAATGAAATAAGAGGAGAATCATTGAAAAAATAACTTTTTCGGTGAAAAGGAACTTTTTTTGTGAAATGACATATATTCCTTTTTTTTTTTTTTACCTATAAAAGCAGTCCTTTCTTAGATAAGATGTTAATACTCTTAAAAACACTGAAAAGGGGATAAATTTTGCAATTTTGAGAGAAAAAAAAAAGAATTGCAATAGAAAGTTATTATATTTCTTGCCTTTTCTTTCTTTTTCAATCAAAACATGGATATGAAAAGAAAAACACTGAAAAATTCTTTTCCTAAAAGAAATACTTTTTTTCCTTGAAATGGCTTATATTACATTTTACGTAACTTGAAAGAGGGATTTTCTTCAAAATGATGTTAAAACTTATAAATAGTTAAAATGGGGTTGCTTATGTAAGTTTAAAGAGAAAAAAATATGCAGTGTTGTTTTGTTTTGAAATGGAAATCGAAAGAAAATTAATGAAAAACTCATTTTGAGGGGGTAAAAGCATTTTTTTTTTCTAAAAGAAAAGGGTTTTGTCATTGAAATATTGTAAAACCCCTAAAAACATTGAAAAATGGATGATTTATGCACTTTTAGAGAAAATATATATCTTCGTAAAAGAAGGATAAAAAAATCTAAAATGGGTAAGTTATGCAATTTTAGAGAAAAAAATATATACATTTTCGTAAAGAATATTTATTTGTTTTTTTTCCATCAAGAATGAAAATAGGCTGAAAACATTGAAAAAGTTACTTTTTAGGCAGAATTTTTTTTCTTTTTTTGAAATTGCATATATAATTCTTGAAAAGGGGGTTTTGTCTAAAATGCAGTTAATACTCCTAAAAGCATTGAAAGAAGCGAATATATGACATTTTACAAAAAAAAAAATATTATCGTAACATTCATTGTTTTACCCTTATATTTACTAGTTTTCAAAGAAAAAATGGAAATAAGTAAAGAATTATTGAAAAATTCACTTATAGGGGGAGTAAAGTTTAAAAAAAAATGGTATATATTACATTTTTTAAAAATAAAAAAAGATAGTTTTTCTTTGAAATGTTGTTAATACTCTTAAAAACGATGAAAAAGAGGTAATTTATACAATTTTGAGAATAAAAATGTACTGCTAGATGTTTTCAAAGAAAAAATGGAAATAAATAAAGAATTATTGAAAAATTCACTTTTGGGGGGAGTAAAGTTTTTTAAAAATGGTATGTATTAAATTTTGTTTTTAATTTAAAAAGATGTTTTTTCTTTGAAATGTTGTTAATACTCTTAAAAACGATGAAAAGGAGGTAATTTATACAATTTTGAGAAAAAAAATGTACTGCTATAAAAATTAAATTATTTTTTCCTTCATTTTCAATCAAAGCATAGATATAAAAAGAAAAACAAAGAAATACGGTAGAGAGTAAAAATTTTTTTGGTTAAATTGTATATATTACATTTTTTTTTTTTAACCTGAAAAAGAGGGTTTTCTTTGAAATGTTTTTAATACTCTTAAAAACGTTGAAAACGGGTAATTTATGGAATTTTGAAGAAAAAAATGTACTGTCATAAAATGTCATGTCTTTTTTTCTAAGGGAGAGTGTTTTCCTTGAAAAGTTGCAAGTCTCCGAAAAAATGTTGAAAAAAGGGTGATTTATGCAATTTTAGAGAAAAAAAACATTCTGTCGTAAAATAAGGATGAAAACATAACAATGGGTAATTTGTGAAATTTTAGAGAAAAAAAAGTATTGTCGTAAAAAAAATTTACTTTTTGCTTTGCTTCCATCAACAAATGAAAATATGATGGAAAATATTGAAAAGTCACTTTTATGCAGAATTTTTTTTCTGTATTGAAATTGCATATGTTACACTTGTACAAGGAGGTTTTATGTAAAATGCTGTTGATACTCCTACAAACGTTGAAAAAAACGTAATTGTCACAATATTAATTTTTTTCGTTTGTTTTCCATGAAAACAATGAAATAAGAGGAAAATAATTGAAAAATTCACTTCTTCGTTAAAAAGGAACTTTTTCGTGAAATGGCATAATTTCCTTTTTTTTTTAATCTAGAAAAGATGGCTTTTCTTAGAGATGTTAATACTCCTAAAAATACTGAAAAGGGGATAATTTATGCATTTTTTAGAGAGAAAAAAAAAGAATTGGAATAAAAGTGTTAATATATTTCTTGTTTTTTCCTTCCTTTTCAATCAAAACATGGAAATGAAAAGAAAACACTAAATTTTCTTTTCTAAAAGAAATATTTTTTTCCTTGAAATGGCTTATATTACATTTTATGTAATATAAAAAAAAGGATTTTCTTTAAAATGTTGTTAAAAGTAATAAAAAAGTTAAAATAGGGTAGTTTATGTAAGTTTAAAGAAAAAAAATAGTATTGTTTTCTTGTTTTTAATCAAAACATGGATATCGAAAGAAAATTACTGATAAACTCGTTTTTGGGTATAAAAACTTACTTGTTTTCCCAAAAGAAGAGGGTTTTGTCATTCATATATTTAAAATTCCCTTAAATCATTCAAAAATAGATGATTTATGCACTTTTAGAGAAAATATGTATCATCGTAAAAGAAGGATTAAAAATTTAAAAAATGGTAATTCTATGCAACTTTAGAGAAAAAATATATATATTTTCGAAAAATATATACATATTTTTCTTCCACCAAGAAGGAAAATAAGCTGAAAACATTGAAAGAGTCACTCTTTAGGCAGAATGTTTTTCTTTTTTGAAATTGCATATATTATTTTTGAAAGGTTTTTGTCTAAAATGCTGTTTATACTCCTAAAAGCATTGAAAAAAGCGTATTTATGAAATTTTACTGAAAAATTATATTATCGTAACATTCATTGTTTTTCCCTTTTTTTTTTTACTTGTTTTCCATGAAAACATGGAAATAAGTAAATAATTGTTGAGAAATTCACTTTTGGGGGGTGAGTGAAGTTTTTCATAAAATAGTATATATTATATTTTTTTTAACTAAAAAAGATGTTTTTTCTTTGAAATTATGTTAATACGATAAAAAAAACAGGTTATTTATGCAATTTTGAGAAGAAAAAAATGGACTGACAAAAATTAAATGCGTTTTTTCTTAATTTTCAATCAAAACATGGATATGTCACGCTCAATGTGGATAATTGTCTAATGTGAACATCAGGCAGAAAATTGCCTAATGTTCACATCAGGCAAGCTACTTGCTCAATGTTTACATATTGTCAACATTATGCAAAAAAATGCCTAATGTTCACATTATGCAGCTCAATTTTGCTCAATGTAAACAAAATTGCCTAATGTTTACATTATGTGGAGAATATAATCTGCTCTGTGTGGAGAATAAACAGTTTTAAGACTATAAGTTTATTACAATACTCACAAAAATTACTAAATAAAAGAAATATTAGAATTTATAATAAACACAAAACTCAAACATTTTTGCATGATTTTCCTGGGTGACAGCGCGAGTTGCATTTGACATTTTTTCTTTGGCAGCTGCATCGTCTTGATGTACATTGAGTTGTACACTGACACTTTACATACCCTTGCCCACCAGTGCTCCTTGCTGTTGCCGTCCTAACTGATAGGCAGACATCGGGCACTTCCTCTACTTTTATCAGTGGCTGTTCGATATATTGTCGCAATATTAATTATTGTTTTTTGTTCGTTTTCCCTGAAATCAATGAAATAAGAAGAGAATCACTGAAAAATTATCTTTTTCGATGAAAAGGAACCTTTTTAGTGAAATGGCATATATTCCTTTTTTTATCGAAAAAATATGGCTTTACTTAGACAAGATGTTAATACTCCTAAAAACGCTGAAATGGGGATAATTTATGCAATTTTGAGAGGAAAAAAATGAAGATCAATAAAAAGTTAACATATTTCTTGCTTTTTCCTTGATTTTAAATCATACAAGGAAATGAAAAGAAAAACACTGAAAAAAATTTTCTAAAAGAAAATTTTTTTTTCCGTGAAATGGCTTATATTACCTTTTATGTAACATAAAAAAGGGAGTTTCTTCAAAATGTTGTTAAAACTAAAAAAAAAAAAAAAAAAAAATGTTAAAATATGGTAGTTCAAATTAGTGATTTTCTTTGAAATGGCATACTTTTTTTTTTTTTTTTTACATGAAAAAGATTTTTCTTCAAAGTATTTTAAAAACCCATATATAGGTTAAAATAGGGTAAAAAATAAACTTTTTTGGTTAAATTGCATATTATTATTTATTTATTTGTTTTTACTTGAAAAAGAGGGTTTTCTTTGAAGTGTTGTTAATACTCTTAAAAACGTTGAAAAAACGGGTAATATATGGAATTTAGAGGAAAAAAATGTACTGCCATAAAAATTAAATGGGTTTATTGATTTTTCCTTCCTTTTCGTGAAATGGCATATATTCCTTTTCTTTACCTAAAAAAGATGGCCTTTCTTAGATTAGATGTTAATACTCCTAAAAATGCTGTAAAGGGGATAATTTATGCAATTTTGAGAGAAAAAAATGAATTGCAATAAAAAGTCAATCTATTTCTTGCTTTTTCTTTCATTTTCAATCAAAACATGGAAATGAAAAGAAAACACTGAAAAATCCTTTTTCTAAAAGAAACATTTTTTTTCCTTGAAATGGCTTGTATTACATTTTTACAGGTTAAACACTGACAAGGTTCCAAACTCAACTGGGGAACCTGCCAATAAGTGAAGTCAATGAATAGTAACGCCACGTTACAACGGGTTTAACGCTTTGGGCTAACTCAGTGGTGTAACTAGAAAAGAAAATAAATAATGAAAGTAATAAAATGAACATAAGTTCTAGGAGATGGAGACTTAAGAAAAGAGTCTCATATATTCACAAGATTTATTCACATATAATTAAAATTAGGAATTAAGTTTAACCAGGATAAAAATAAGTCAGATCCGTTATAGTTAAGGGAATTATAGTCACTTCCAGTAATATTAAAATAACACAAAGATTAAATATTTCACCTAAAAAATAGGAATAATTCAAGAACCAAGAGACACCAAAATAACTGAGAAAGATCCACACACGCTGATGATCACATACACACCGGTTCAAAAACCGAATAAATCCCGGATGACACAGAGAAAATAATCACCAGAACACACCATAATAACATTCACAAGAAAATAGCACCACAACTTGTTAACACCCGTAGCTGAAACACCATAACAAGAAATGAACCCAACCCAATGCAATAATGATGCTAAGATAAAGGAAACTGGGCGGGCACCTACAAAATGGCGTACCTGAGGGGATTACAGGACTCACGAAAAAACACCCGTCACCACTCTCGTCAAAATACCACAATAAATCAAGGACAAACCCTTACACCAAATAACCCGTAAAACATCTCAACACATTGGCAATAATTGTGCCTAAAAGACAGAATCCTAGCACCAAGAATAAGAACAATAGAAAAATACTCAGCCCGGTACAAAGAGAGACACCACTGCGTCTGGTCCCCTCGTCCTTCCCCCGCTCGGTCCGGTCTGTCGCTGTCCTGCCCGATTTTCGTCCGTCGCGCTTCTCTCTCCCTCCCTCGGCGGAGGAACACCATCACGTCACACATCGCCTCTTCCACCTTAAG
The DNA here is from genome assembly GCA_020233015.1 of Callinectes sapidus. Lineage (NCBI taxonomy): Eukaryota > Metazoa > Arthropoda > Malacostraca > Decapoda > Portunidae > Callinectes > Callinectes sapidus. The sequence continues at coordinate 82,329 of JAHFWG010000289.1, read as the reverse complement.
GCCTTAATTACAACTCCCTAACGCGAACGAGAATTACACTATTATTCTAACAATACATTTACACAATTATAATATAGATACTTGCATCACAAATAAATTCATATATGGCACTACATACTTAGCTTCCCTCGGGGGAGCGACGCGGCGCGTACTCGGCCTTCATAGAGCAGCGTTGTTTGTCACATAAATTCCGCTGACCTGACAAAACGTGACCCGGCTAGTCACCAACGAACCTTCTAGACGCTACGCAGTTATGTGAACATTATAATATATTTACGAATAACGAGATTACATACAATAGATACATACATATAGTAAATAATTGTATAAGGTAGAATATATATATATATATATATATATATATATATATATATATATATATATATATATATATATATATATATATATATATATATATATATATATAAAGAATGGGCTGTCCTGGGAATATTACATATAGTTACATACAAACAAACATTGCTCGTAGGACACCAATAATAATATTTAACGTCAATACCTGATGGTCGTAACACGCCCACATCAAAAGACAGGTCTAGCTCAGCATGAAGCTACTACAAAGAAACTCAAGAATTAAGAAACTGAGCAAGACCTGGCTCAACCCTTGACAGACCGTCAGCTAGGACAATATGAACACCCTGCACATGCTGTACATCCAGATTATACTCTTGCAGCAATAAACTCCATCTAGTGAGGCGCTGATTTTTATTTTCAAATTTATCCAAAAAATTCAGGGGGTGGTGGTCTGTATAAATAGTAATAACAGGACCAGAAGGAGGTAGATAAGCTGAAAAGAACTGCAAAGCCAGAATGATGGCTAAAAGCTCCTTCTCCACCACGGAGTAATTCCTTTGAGCAGAATTAAATTTCCTACTAAAGTAACTAATAGGATGATCAACATCATTATGGTCACTTTGTAGTAGCACTGCCCCTGCGCCAAGATTACTAGCATCTGTTGCTAATTTGAAATGACGTTTGAAATCCGGAGAATGCAAGGTGGGACGATTAGTGAGTAAATCCTTGATGGACTGAAAAGCATGTTCACACTCAGGGGTCCATTGGAACCTTTTCCCCTTTTTCAACAGTTCAGTAAGGGGGCAGTGACATCAGAAAAATTAGTTACAAATCTCCTGTAATATCCAATCATACCTAAGAAACGTTGTAGGCCCCTCCTATTCTCTGGACGTGGAACCTTTGCAATAGCCTCTACTTTACTAAGGGGAGGACACACTTTACCCTGGCCCACAATGTATCCTAGATATTGTACATGGGCTTTAACAAACTCACACTTTTTCAAATTCAGTACGAGGGAGGCCTCCGACAAACGAACCAACACTTTCTCTAGATGCATCAAATGGTCCTCCCACGTATCATTGAACACAATGAGGTCATCTATGTATACTGCACAGTTATCAATGTCAGCCATTAACTGATTCATGAGACGCTGGAAAGTAGCTGGAGCATTTTTAAGCCCATAAGGCATGACCTCAAACCTATAAGTACCTTGTGGTGTCACAAAAGTGGAAATGTCTTTGGCTCTCTCTGTCAGGGATATTTGCCAGTATCCCCGCACAAGATCAAGTTTAGTTACAAACTTAGCACACCCTAAGGCGTCAATAAATGCATCCACTCTTGGCAAGGGATAAGAGTCCGACTTTTGTAAGAGAGTTCACTTTCCGATAATCTACACAGAATCGGAACATGCCGTCAGGCTTAGGAACTAAAGTCACGGGTGACGACCACTCACTAATACATGGTGTAACAAGGCCACGGTCAAGCATATACTTTATCTCATCCTGCATGGCCTGGTAACGACTAGGATGAACTCTATAAGGGGGTAGTTTGACAGGCGAAGAACAACCCACATATATATCACGATAAATGAGGTTAGTTTGTCCAGGGGAGTCACCAAAAACAGACGGATACTTTTGTAAAAGGGATACCAGTTCAGCAGATTGGGGGGAAGTGACGTGTGACAGCTTCTCGTTCAACTGAGCAAAAGCGTCACTGTTTTCCTCCGACCACTGCGTCACACTTTGAAAGCACGGGGGAAAACTAAGTTCATCACTCTCAAAATCACCTCCATCCTGGATCAAACTACATGCAACACTAGGCAAGAAATTGGGACGGTGATATGGCTTCAACATGTTTACATGACAGAGTTGATGCCTTTTCCGCCTATCAGGTGTTTCTACAAGATGATCCGTCTCACCCACTCGCTTGCAAACTCTATAGGGCCCCGAAACTTTGCAGATAACGGTTAGCCCTGGAATGGTAGCAACACTAGCACCTCATCATTCTCCTGGAACGTTCTTTCCCTCGCTTTTCTATCATATCATTCCTTCATATGGCCTTGAGACTGAGTTAAGTTAGTATGGACCATTTGTAAGCCCTGAGCGAGGCGTTCCTTAAAGTCAGTCACATATTGCAACACACTAGGAGGAGGACCAACAGTACCACTCCACCTCTCCTTCACTAACATCAACGGTCCTCGAACGTGATGTCCAAAAATTAATTCATGTGGGGAAAAACCAAGAGATTCTGAGGGCACCTCTCGGATGGCAAACAGTAAGAAGGGAACCCCTTTATCCCAATCCTGTCCCGTTTCCTCACAGAATTTACGTAGCATAGACTTTAATGTCTGGTGGTAGCGTTCAAGTGCGCCCTGTGACTGAGGATGGTACGCACTAGAAACAACATGTGCTATACCTAATTCTGCTAAGCTCTCCCCAAACAACTTGGACATAAAGTTTGTGCCCTGATCTGATTGTACCTCCAAAGGCAACCCAAACCTTGTAAAAAAGTGCAAAAGTTCCCTTACCACTATCTTGGCATGAATAGTGTGTAGAGGGATAGCCTCAGGGTATCTCGTGGCAACATCAAGAATTGTGAGGAGGTAACTATACCCTGCAGAAGTTTTAGGTAGGGGCCTCACAATGTCCACAATGATCCTCTCAAAGGGGTTTTGCATGACAGGTATAGGTCTAAGTGGGCCAACGGGCACTGGTTGGTTTGGCTTACCAGCGACTTGACAAGGGTGACACTCCTTGACGAAGCGGGAGATATCCGTCTTCATGTGCTTCCAATAGAAGTGTTTCCTCAAGCATTGTAGGGTTTTGCGGACTCCCAGATGTCCAGCATGAGCCATCTCCAGCAGCTGACGGCGACAATGCTGTGGGACCACGAGCTGGTGTAAATCCCACACTCCATCATCAACATTAACATGAAGGGGTCTATACCTCCTCCATAATAACCCATTTTTCACATAAAATACAACACCACTTTCATTTTGACATACATCCTCATCCACTGCAATATTCCTAAGAGGTGTAAGCTGAGGATCACTCAACTGTAACTCCCTAAATTTAGACAAACCAATATCATTGAAGGGAGTAGGTAATGGGGGTTCAAACATTTGAGCCAGAGCACCTTCCTCAACTGCAGCAGGCACGTCAAGCTGGCTAATCACTGCACCATCAACCTCCACACTACCCTTATCACTGTTCTCACCCATACCACTCTCCGCCACACTCTCAGGGGGAGTGTTCATCACCTTTGCCATAGAACGAGTTACGGCACACACATTAAACACCTCAGGATGCTGCTGCTCCAAAGATACAGTTTCTGGAACACTCACAGGCTCGCTAGAAACAATGGGATGAGGAAAAACTTTGGCACCTGCAATGTCATTCCCTAGGAGAAGGTCTATACCTGGTATTGGTAGGCTTTCAACTACGCCCACATCTGCTGTTGCCTTCACCAGTTCACAATCTAAATGAACATTTACTTTGGGGAATGTATCAAATCCAGCAACCCCTCTAATCAGAATACTCTCACAACTTTCAAGTGGTTTAATGAGCAAAGATCCAGTGGCTCCAGTATCCCTAAGAATAGTAACAGGGTATTCTGACCACTAGGAGTAACATAACCAGAAAAAAACAAAGGGACTGCATGACTCAATAGGGGTGGAAGTATAGGACAAGACAACATCACTTCCCGGTTTAGTCTGGTCCGCAGCTGGTGTGCTCTTCACCACCTGGGCAATTGTACGAGTATCTTGTGGGTCAGCCATACATGTCATCTATGGAACTGGAAGACGCATCCTCGAACCTGCGAACAAGAATGCATGAGACTTTGTCACACCACCATTACCGTGCTTAGCAAAGCATCGGTTCTCAGTGTGCCCCGATTTACGGCAATATTTACAAAAATAGGGGGAATTAAATCTTCCCGGGGGTGGTTGTGGTTTCCTAGGAGGTTGGGAAGCACTCATGCCAGGAACTTTGTTAGGGAGATGGACAGGTTTTTTTTTTATAGGAAAATTGGATCTACCAGAATATTGAGAATTGTTGTGAAGTTGAAAAGGATGGTTAGTGTTGGTAGGACGATTAGTCAGACCCCGAGCAGGATCAAGGTCACTTGCACCATACGCAGCTCTCCTATTAACACAGTAATGGTTATCCTGAGTGGCAGTAAATTTAACTTGGCTGAGATCAAAGTTCTTATCTCTGAGGTAGAATTCTGTCTCCTTTGGCACTTTTGACAAAAATTGTTCCACTAACACCAACTGATACAATTTGGCACCATCTACCTCCTCATCACCATTCATTACATCACAGGATCTGAGCCACATCAAAAATGAATGTTGAAGCCTGGTAGCAAAATCCAAGTATGACTCTTCAGGCATTTTATTAACTTTCCTAAAAGTTTACCGGTAGGCTTCAGGAGTAAGAGTGTATATTTTAAGGATCTCTGATTTCATGTAGCAAAATCCAAGTATGACTCTTCAGGCTTTTTATTAACTTTCCCAAAAGTTTGCCGGTAGGCTTCAGGAGTAAGAGTGTATATTTTAAGGATCTCTGATTTCATGTAATCATAATCAGAGCACTGAGAAAATGTAAGGTTTTCATAAACTTTTCTGGCTTTCCCCCTAAAAGAAGTCTGGGCAATTACTGACCATTCCTTCCTAGGCCACTCCAGACCCATGGCTGTTTTCTCAAATGCATTGAAAAATGCTAACACATCATTTTCATTAAAAGAGGGAATAACCTTGATGCGATCAGAGGAGTGATTACAGAAGCTAGACTGTTGGTGAGGTGAGCCAGTTAATCCTCCTGCCTGAAGTTTCTCACGTTCAAGCCTAATTTTATCCTATTCTAGCTCCAATTCCTTAAGTCTGAGATACTCACTAGAACTCAAAGCAGGGGGAATTACCTCAGGGTGAACACTAGAAGTGGGGGGAAGGTGAGCGATTTCGTTCATCTCTACCTCGATCGCCACTAGCGTCAGGGTTTAAAATACCGTAAAGTTCTTCCCTCAGCGCATTAAGCAAAGACCTTTTGTTGCTCCCCAAAGGGAGGTTAAGTTGATAATAAGAAGCCAGTAATCCCAACTCATGTTTATCAAGCTCCTCTACCTCCTCTGGCGAAGGATTAGAGGCTAAAAATTTCTCCACTTCGGCATGGTTAACCGCACGCTCTGACTCCTGTTCATTCTCCATGATGTAATGTTCACAAAACACTTCCACAGAAATTACACATTCAGGAAAGTATTAATGTAGTCAAAAACCTTTACAACACTGCTGGAACACAAATAGGTTAGTGACATACTTGGAAGTAATTATAATCATTAACTATCCTGGCGAGAGGTCGCCACTTTCTATGTTACGACCCCAGGTTAAACCCTGACAAAGTTCCCAACCCAACTGGGGAACCTGTCAATAAGTGAAGTCAATGAATAGTACCGCCACGTTACAACGGGTTTAACGATTTGGGTTAACTCAGGGGTGTAACAAGAAAATGAAAAAAATAAATAAAATTAATAAAATAAACATAAGTTCTAGGGGATGGAGACTTAAGAAAAGAGTCTCATATATTCACAAGATTTATTCACAAATAATTAAGATTAGGAATTAAGCTTAAACAAGATAAAAATAAGTCAGGTCCGTTACAGTTAAGGGAATTATAGTCACTTCCAGTAAAATTAAAATAACACAAAGATTGAATCTTCCACCTCAAAAATAGGAATAATTCAAGAACCAAGAGACACCAAAATAACTGAGAAAGATCCACACACGCTGGTGATCACAAACACACCAGTTCAAAAACCGAATAAATCCCGGATGACACAGAGAAAATAATCACCAGAACACACCATAATAACATTCACAAGAAAATAGCATCCTAACTTGTTAACACCCGTAGCTGAATCACCATAACAAGAAATGAACCCAACCCAATGCAATAATGATGCTAAGATAAAGGAAACTGGGCGGGCACCTACAAAATGGCGTACCTGAGGGGATTACACGACTCACGAAAAAACACCCGTCACCACTCTCGTCAAAATACCACAATAAATCAAGGACAAAGCCTTACACCAAATAACCCGTAAAACATTTCAACACATTGGCAATAATTGTGCCTAAAAGACAGAATCCTAGCACCAAGAATAAGAACAATAGAAAAATACTCAACCCGGTACAAAGAGAGACACCACTGCGTCCGGTCCCCTCGTCCCTCGCCCGCTCGGTCCGGTCTGTCGCTGTCCTGCCCGATTTTCGTCTGTCGCGCTTCTCTCTCCCTCCCTCGGCGGAGTCACACATCGCCTCTTCCACCTTAAGGCCTTAATTACAACTCCCTAACGCGAACGAGAATTACACTATTATTCTAACAATACATTTACACAATTATAATATAGATACTTGCATCATAAATAAATTCATATATGGCACTACATACTTAGCTTCCCTCGGGGGAGCGACGCGGCGCGTACTCGGCCTTCATAGAGCAGCGTTGTTTGTCACATAAATTCCGCTGACCTGACAAAACGTGACCCGGCTAGTCACCAACGAACCTTCTAGACGCTACGCAGTTATGTGAACATTATAATATATTTACGAATAACGAGATTACATACAATAGATACATACATATAGTAAATAATTGTATAAGGTAGAATATATATATATATATATATATATATATATATATATATATATATATATATATATATATATATATATATATATATATATATATATATATATGGCTGTCCTGGGAACATTACATATAGTTACATACAAACAAACATTGCTCGCAGGACACCAATGATAATATTTAACGTCAATACCTGACGGTCGTAACAATATATACAGTGTTTTGTTCTTGTTTTAAACTTAAACCTGGAAACCAAAAGAAAATTACTGAAAAACTCACTTTTTGAGGTTAAAACATCCTTTTTTTTTAAAAGAAGAGGGTTTTGTCATTAAAAATTGTAAAACCCCTAAAAACATTGAAAATGGATGATTTATGCACTCTTAGAATAAATATATATCGTCGTAAAAGAAGGATTTAAAAAATCTAAAAAGGGTAATTTTAAGCAATTTTAGAGAAAAAATATATATTGTCGTGAGAAATATATTTTTTCAATCAATAATGAAAATACTCTGAAAAACATCGAAAAAGTCACTTGTTAGGCAGAATTTTTTTCTTTTTTAAAATTGCATATATTATTCTTGAAAAGGGGGTTTTGTCTAAAATGCTGCTAATACTCCTAAAAGCATTGAAAAAAGCGAATTAATGAAATTTTACAGAAAATAAGTATATTCAATCAATCAACTCCTGTGGCACCCTGAGGGATACATAGGGCCTCAATGAATTCACACCACCACCATCTATCCTGTGCCAACTCTTCCAAATCCTCTCAACACTCTTCACCAGCTTCTCGCCTCATTGTGCGCATCCACGTCTCCTTCGGCCTTTCTCTCCCTCTTCTACCCTGCACTTGCCAACTGGGTGTTCCCCGTACAATCACTCCCTCCCTTCTGAAGACGTGTCCTAGCCATTTCCATCGAGACAATCTAACATATTCATCTACCGGTTGCACACCTGTAATTTCTCTCACTCTATCATTTGAAACCCTGTCCCACCACTTAACTCCTAAACTCCTTCGCAAAGCCTTATTTTCGAAAACCACGAATTTCTTATCCGATGTTACTGCACTATACCACGATTCATGCCCATAAATCAAAATAGTTCTAACCATAGTTTTATAAATTTTTATTTTAGTGTGTACTGAAAAGTTATTATTATTCCACACAGTTTTTAACATGCCCATCGCTTGATTCGCACTCCTTAACCTTTCCTCAAACTCCACTTTTAACGATCCATCCCTAGACAAAAGCGTACCAAGATATTTAAACTTTTCTACTTGTTTCACAACTCTTCCCCCAACCACGCAAGCTCTTGGGTTAGCAATATTCATATTAATCATTTCCGTTTTTGCACAATTAATAATCAAGCCAACTTTTCCCCCCTCTCTCACTATACAATCTAAGACCCTTTGCATCTCATCTGTTCCTTCGCTAATAAGCACAATATCATCTGCATAATCCAAATCTGCTAATTTACGTCCATCTCCCCACACAATTCCAGCATTAGTTTCCTCTGCAACCCTCCTCATCACATAATCAATAACAAGGACAAACAACAAAGGGGAAAGAATCCCTCCCTGAATCACACCCGACTTAACTTCAAAAGCCTCACTCAAGGACCCATCACTCATAACCTTACAAAACGTACCCTCATGCAAATCTTTAACCAACTTCACCAACCACTCTGGAACACCATAATACCTCAACACTTTCCCCATCGCCTCTCTAGAAACACTGTCAAAAGCCTTCTCAAAATCAACAAAACACAAGCTTAAACTAGCCTTCATTTCATTTGCCTGCTGCATCAAATGCCTAACAACAAAGATCTGATCATTACATCCCCGACCTTTTCTGAAACCGGCTTGCTCCTCCCTCAAAACACCATCTAACACCGGCTCAATCCTATTCAACAGAACTTTACAAAATATTTTCAAAGCTATAGGAGACAAAGTAATACCCCTCCAATTCCCACAATCACTTAAATCTCCTTTCTTTGGAATCTTGACAATCACACCATTTTTCCATTCCGACGGTATCATCCCACTTTCTTTAATTTTATTAAGTAACTTAACCAAAATTAGCGGCAACCTATCTTCATCCGCTTTAAACATCTCCGGAAAAACTCCATCTTCCCCTGGTGCCTTATTATTCTTCAACTGCCCTATTGCCTTCTCTACTTCTTCTAACGTAATCTCTCCTCCTCCTATATTCAAATCTCTCTCAACTATTGGTATGTCCTCTGCCGGTGGTAATGGCCTATTTAAAACTGTTTCAAAATGCTCCTTCCACCTAATTTTTATTTCATTGTCCTTAGTGAGTAATAATAACTATAATAATTATAATAACTATATTATCATAACATTAATTGTTTTTCCCTTTTTTTATTATATGTTTTCCAATAAAACATGGAAATAAGTAAAGAATTGAAAAATTCACTTTTGCAGGGGAGTGAAGTTTTTCATAAAATGGTATATATTACATTTTTTTTTTTTAACTAAAAAAGAGCATTTTTCTTTGAAGTGTTGTTAATACTTTTAAAAACGATGAAAAAGAGGTAATTAATGCAATTTTGAGAAAAAAAAATGTACTGCCTAAAATATATAATGTTTTTTTTCTTGATTTTCAATAAAAAAATGGATATAAAAAGAGAAACAAAGAAATAATACCATTTTTGACATAAATTTGTTTTTTTCTTTGAAATGACATACTACTTTCTATATGAAAAAGATTTTTTCCTCAAAATATTGTTAAAACTCCTAAATAGGTTAAAATAGAGTAAAAAATCAACTTTTTTTCGGTTAAATTGCATATATTACAAGTTTTTTTTTTTTACGTGAAAAAGAGGTTTTTCGTTAAAATGTTGTTAATTCTCTTAAAAACGTTGAAAATCGGGTAATTTATGGAATTTTAAGGAAAGAAAATGTCCTGCCATAAATCAAAATGTGGAAATTAAAATAAATTTTTTTAAATAATCCCTTTTTTTTGACAGAAGTATTTTCTTTCCTTGAAACGGCATATATTACATTTTTTGTAATATGAAAAAGGTGTTTTTCTACAAAATGTTGTTAAAAAGTCAAAAAAGGTTAAAATTGGGTAGTTTATATACTTTCAGAGAAAGAAAATGTATAAAATGTTTTTTTTCTTGTTTATAATCAAAACATTGAAATCAATAGAAAATCATTGAAAAATCACTTTTGGAGTAAAATCATCCCTTTTTTTTTTTAAAAGAGAGCGGCTTCCTTGAAAAGTTCTAAATCTCCCAAAAATGTTGAAAAAAAGAGTGATTTATGCAGTTTTAGAGAGAGAAAAAAAACATATTCTCGTAATAATAGGATGAAAACATAAAAAGAATGGGTAATTTGTGCAGTTTTAGAGAAAAAGATATTGACGTAGAAAACAATTAATTTTTTGCTTTTTTTCTATCAACCAATGAAAATAACATGGGAAACATTAAAAAAAGTCACTTTTCATGCAGAATTTTTTTCTTAATTCAAATTGCATATGTTATACTTCTAAAAGGAGGATTTGTGTAAAATGCCGTTAATACTCTTAAAACCTTTGAAAAAAAACGTAATTTATGAAATTTTAGATAAAAATAACATGAAAAAGTTGTTTTCTACAAAATGTTTTTAAACGTCCAAAAAGGTAAAAAATGGGTACTTTGTACAGTTTCAGAGAAAAAAAAATGTATATAGTGTTTATTTTCTTGTTTTTAATCAAAATATTGAAATCAAATATTAAAAAATGACTTTTGGTGTAAAATCATTTTTTTTTTTTGTAAAAGAGATGGTTTTCCTTGAAAAGTTGTAAATCTCCAAAAAACACTGAAAAAAAGGTAATTTATGCAGTTTTATAGAAAAAAAAATATTGTCGTAAAATAAGGATGAAAACATAAAAATGGGTAACTTGTGCAATTTTAGAAGAGACGTTTTTCTTTGAAAAGTTGTAAATCTCCGAAAAACATTGTAAAAAGGCTCAATGATGCAGTTTAAGAGAAAAAAATATTATCGTAAAATAAGGATATAAACATAAAAATGGGTAATTTGTGGAATTTCAGAGAAAAAAGATATTGTCGAAATAAAAAATATTTTTTTTGTTTTCTTCCATCAACAAATGAAAATATGATAAAAAACATTGAAAAAATCACTTTTTAGGCAGAATTTTTTTCTTTATTCAAATTGCATATATTATACTTGTAGCAGGGGGTTTTGTGTAAAATGCCGCTAATACTCCTAAAAACGTTGAAAAACACGCCATTTATAAAAATTTTGAGAAAAATGTATATTGTCGCAATATTCATTGTTTTTTGTTTATTTTTATGAAAACAATGAAATAAGCAGAAAATCATCTAAAAAATTACTTTTTCGGTGAAAATGAACTTTTTTCGTGAAATGGCATATATTCCTTTTTTGTTAAATAAAAAAAAGATGGTCTTTCTTAGATGAGATGTTAATTCTCCTAAAAACGCTGAAAAGGGGATAATTTATGGAATTTTGAGAGAAAAAAATGAATTGCAATAAAAAGTTAATATATTTCTTGCTTTTACCTTCATTTCCAATGAAAACATGGAAATGAAAAGAAAAACACTTAAAAATCCTTTTTCTAAAAGAAATATATTTTTTTTCCTTGAAATGGCTTGTATTACATTTTATGTAACATGAAAAAGGGATTTTCCTCAAAATGTTGTTAAAACCATTAAAAAGGTTTAAATAGTGTAGTTTTGTAACTTTAAAGAGAAAAAAATATATAGTGTATTGTTCTTGTTTTTAATTAAAACATGGAAAATAGAAAAAAAATACTGAAAAACTCACTTTTGGAGGTAAAAACATACTTTTTTCTAAGGGAAGGTGCATTTGTCATAAAAAATTGGAAAACCCTTAAAAACGTTTAAAAATGGATTATTTAAGTACTTTTAGGAAAAAAAAAGAAAAAAAAAGAAAAAGAAAAAAGAAAAAAAAAATATATATATATACAGTATATATATATATATATAT
>JAHFWG010000289.1:0-69747 GCA_020233015.1 Callinectes sapidus | reverse complement strand
ATATATATATATATATATATATATATATATATAACATTTTTCTTGTTTTCTTTGAAATGTTATTAATACTCTTAAAAAAGATGAAAAAGAGGTAATTTATGCAATTTTGAGAAAGAAAGGTACTGCCATAAATATTAAATGTTTTTCTCCTTCATTTTCAATCAAAATATGGATAGAAAAAGAGTAACAGAAAATTTTTGACAAAAATTTGTTTATTTTCTTTGAAATGGCATAATTTTTTTAAATGAAAAGATTTTTCCTTAGAATATTGTTAAAACTCCTAAAAAGATTAAAATAGGGTAGAAAATAATTTTTTTTTGGTTAAATTCCATATATTACAATTATATTTACGTGAAAAGATGGTTTTCTTTAAAATATTGTTAATACTCTGAGAAACGTTGAATCAATGGTAATTTGTGGAATTGTAAGGAAAGAAAATGTACTGCCTCAAAAATTAAATGGATTTCACTTTTTCGGTGAAAAGGAACTTTTTTCGTGAAATGGCATATATTCTTTTTTTCTTAATTAAAAAAAGATGGTCTTTCTTAGATAAGATGTTAATTCTCCTAAAAACGCTAAAAATGGGATAATTTATGCAATTTTGAGAGAAAAAAATGAAATGCAATAAAAAGTTAATACTTTTCTTGAATTTTCCTTCATTTTCAATAAAAAACACGGATATGAAAAGAAAACACTGAAATATCCTTTTTCTAAAATAAATTTTTATTTGCCTTGAAATGGCTTGTACTACATTTTGTGTAACATAAAAAAAGGGATTTTCTTCAAAATGTTGTTAAAACCAATAAAAAGGTTTAAATAGGGTAGTTTATATAACTTTAAAGAGAAAAAAAAATATATAGTGTATTGTTCTTGTTTTTAATTAAAACATGGAAATTCAAAGAAAATTACTGAAAAACTCACTTTTGGAGGTAAAAACATTGAAAAAAGGGTCTTTCATGCAGTTGTAGAGAAAAAATATATTATCGTAAAATAAGGATAAAAGCATAAAAATGGGTAGTTTGTGCAATTTTAGAGAAAATTTTTTTTCAAAAAAAGAATGTATTATTGGGTTTTCTTCCACCAACAAATGAAAAAAAGATAAAAAACATTGAAAAGTTACTTTTTAGGCAGAATTTTTTTATTAATACAAATTGCATATATTATAGTTGTAAAAGGGGGTTTTGTGTAAAAATCTGTTAATACTCCTAAAATCGTTGAAAAACACGTCATTTATAAAATTTTTAAGAAAAAAGTATATTGTCTCAATATTCGTTGTTTTTTGTTTATTTTTTTTATGAAAACAATGAAATAAGCAGATCATAGAAAAATTCACTTTTTCGGTGAAAAGGAACTTTTTTCGTGAAATGGCATATATTCCTTTTTTCTTAACTAAAAAAAAGATGGTCTTTCTTAGATAAGATATTACTTCTCCTAAAAACGTAGAAAAGGGGATAATTTATGCAATTTTGAGAGAAAAAAATGAATTACAATAAAATGTTGATATATTTCTTGCTTTTTCCTTCATTTTCAATCAAAACATGGAAATGAAAATAAAAACCACTGAAAAATCCTTTTTCTAAAAGAAATATTTTCTTTTTCCTTGAAATGAGTTTTATGTAACATGAAAAAGGGATTTTCTTCAAAATGTTGTTAAAACCAATAAAAAGGTTTAAATAGGATAGTTTATATAACTTTAAAGAGAAAAAAATACATTTTGTAATGTTCTTGTTTTTAAATAAAACATGGAAATTAAAAGAAAATTACTGAAAAACTCACTTTTGGAAGTAAAAACATACTGTTTTCTAATGGAAGATGGATTTGTCATAAAAATATTGTAAAACCCTTAAAAACGTTGAAAAATGGATGATTTAAGCACTTTTAGAGAAAATATATATATGTATATATAATTATAACATTTTTTAAAACTAAAACAGAGTGTTTTTCTTTGAAATGTTGTTAACACTCTTAAAAACGATGAAAAAGAGGTAATTTATGGAATTTTGAGAAAAAAATGTACTGCCATAAAATTCAGATGTTTTTTTCTTAATTTTATATCAAAACATGGATAGAAAAAGAGAAAAAAGAAAAATTTTGACAATTTTTTTCCCTAAAAAAAAACATATTTTTTTTTAAATGAAAAAGATTTTTCTTTTCTTTTTTGGTTAAATTGCATATATTACAATTATATTTACGTGAAAAAGAGGGCTTTCTTTAAAATGTTGTTAATACTCTGAAAAACATTGAAACACGGGTAGTTTATGAAATTTTAAGGAAAGAAAATGTACTGCCAAAAAAACTAAATAGATTTATTGATTTTTTCTTCCCTTTCAATCAAAACATGGAAATTAAAATAAAATCATTTAAATTATTCGTTTTTTAAAGAAACATTTTACATTTTTTGTAACATGAAAAAGGTATTTTCTTCAAAATGTTGTTAAACGTCCAAAAAATTTAAAATTTACTAGTTTATATACTTTCAGAGAAAAAAAATTGTATAAAGTTTTTTTTTCTTCTTGTTTTTAATCACAACATTGAAATCAATAGAAAATAACTCATAAAATTTCTTTTGGAGTAAAATCATCTTTATTGTCTAAAAGAGAGCAGCTTCCTTGAAAAGTTTTAAGTCTCCCCAAAACGTTGAAAAAATTAAGAGAAAAACACTGAAAAATCCTTTTTCTAAAAGAAATATATATTTTTTCCTTGAAATGGCTTGTATGACATTTTATGTAACATGAAAAAAGGATTTTTTTCAAAATGTTGTTATACCAATAAAAAGGTTTAAATAGGGTAGTTTATGTAACTTTATTGAGAAAAAAACTATTGTGTATTGTTCTTGTTTTTAATTAGAACATGGAAATTAAAAGAAAATTACTGGAAAACTCACTTTTGGAGGTAAAAACATACTTTTTTTCTAAGGGAAGATGGATTTGTCATAAAAAAATATTGTAAAACCCTTAAAAACGTGAAAAAAATGAATGATTTAAGCACTTTTAGTGAAAATATATATCATGTACATAGTATAACTTAAAAAAAAAACTAAAACAGAGTGTTTTTCTTTGAAATGTTGTTAACACTCTTAAACGATGAAAAGAGGCAATTTATGCAATTTTGAGAAAAAAATGTACTGCCATAAAAATTAAATATTTTTTTCCTTCATTTTCAATCAAAACACGGATAAGAAGAGAGAAACAAAGAATTTTTTGAAATAAATTTGTTTTTTTTTTCATTGAAATGGAATAATTTTTTTTAAATTAAAAAGATTCCTCATAAAAATATTGTTAAAACTCCTTAAAAGGTTAAAATAAGGTAGAAAATATACTTTTTGGGTTAAATTGCATATATTACAATTATATTTACGTGAAAAGAGGGTTTTCTTTAAAATGTTGTTAATACTCTGGAAAACGTTGAAACACGGGTAATTTATGGAATTTGAAGGAAAAAAATGTACTACCACAAAAACTAAATGTATTTATTGAGTTTTCCTTACTTTCCAAGCAAAACATGGAAATTAAAATAGAATCATTTAAATTATCCCTTTTTTAAAGAAATATTTTCTTTCTTGAATGGCATATATTACATTTTTTGTAACATAAAAAAGGTTCTTTCTTCAAAATGTTAGAACGTCCAAAAAGGTTAAAATTTGCTAGTTTATATATTTTCAGAGAAAGAAAATGTATAAAGTGATTTTTTTTCTTGTTTTAATTAAAACATTGAAATCAATAGAAAATCATGGAAAAATCACTTTTGCAGTAAAATCATCCTTTTTTCTAAAAATGAGCGGCTTCCTTGAAAAGTTTTAAACCTCCCGAAAAAGTAGAAAAAAGGGTGATTTATGCAGTTTTAGAGAAAAAAAAAACATATTCCCCTAATAAAAGAATGAAAACATAAAAAAGGGTAATTTGTGCAATTTTAGAGAAAAAATATATTGTCGTAAAAAACAATTAATTTTTTGCTTTTCTAGTTTCAACCAATGAAAATAATATGGAAAACATTAATAAAAGTCACTTTTCAGGTAGATTTTTTTCCTAATTCAAATTGCATATGTTATACTTGTAGAAGATGGTTTTGTGTAATATACCGTTAATACTCTTAAATACATTGAAAAAACGTAATTTATGAAATTTTAGATAAAAAAGTATATGTATTATAACATGAAAAAGTGTTTTTCTACAAAATGTTTTTAAACGTCCAAAAAGGTTAAAAATGGGTACTTTGTATAGCATCAGAGAAAGAAAATGCATATTGTGTTTATTTTCTTGTTTTTAATCAAAACATGGAAATCAACAGAAAATTATAATAAAATGACTTTTGGTGTAAAATTATTTTTTCTTTGGTAGAAGAGAGGGTTTTCCTTGAAAAGTTGTAAATCTCCGAAAAAAACACTGAAAAAAGGGTTATAAATGCAATTTTAGAGAAAAAAAATATTGTCGTAAAATAAGGATGAAAACAAAAAAATGGTTAATTTGTGCAATTTTAGAAGGGATGGTTTTCCTTGAAAAGTTGTAAATCTCCGAAAAACATTGAAAAAAAGGGTCATTTATGCAGTTCTAGAGAAAAAAATAATATCGTAAGATAAGGATAAAAACCTAAAAATGGGTAATTTGTGCAAATTTAGAGAAAAAAAATATATTGTCGAAAAAAAAGTATTTTTTGGTTTTCTTCCACAAACAAATGAAAATAAGATAAAAACATTGAAAAAGTCACTTTTAAGGCAGAATTTTTTTTCTTTATTCATATTGCATATATCATACTTGTAAAAGGGGGTGTGATGTAAATTGCAGTAAAAAAACGTTGAGAAACACGTCATTTATAAAATTTTTGAGAAAAAAGTATATTGTTGCAATATACATTGTTTTTTGTTTATTTTTTATGAAAACAATGAAATAAGCAGATCATAGAAAAATTCACTTTTTCGGTGAAAAGGAACTTTTTTCGTGAAATGGCATATATTCCCTTTTTCTTAACTAAAAAAATTGTCTTTCTTAGATAAGATGTTAATTCTCCTAAAAACGCTGAAAAGTGATAATTTATGCAATTTTGAGGGAAAAAAATGAATTGCAATAGAAAGTTAATATATTTCTTGCTTTTTCCTTCATTTTCAGTCAAAACATGGAAATGAAAAACAAAACACTGAAAAATTCTTTTTCTAAAGGAAATATTTTCTTGTTCCTATAAATAGCTTACATTACATTTCAGGAATATGAAAAAGGGATTTTCTTCAAAATGTTGTTTCAACCAATAACCTTTAAAAAGAAAAAAATATATATATAGTGTAATGTTCTTGTCTTTAATTAAAACATAGAAATTAAAGAAAATTACTGAAAAACTCACTTTTGGAGGTAAAAACATATTTTTTTTCTAAATCTAAGAAAAAATATTGAAAAAAGGGTTAATTATTCAGTTTTAGAGAAAAAAAAACTATTATCGTAAAATAAGGATAAAAACATAAAAATGGGTAATTTGTACAATTTTAGAGAAAAAAAATATTGGCGAAAAAAATGTATTTTTTTAGTTTTCTACCACCAACTAATGAAAATAAGATAAAAACATTGAGAAAGTCACTTTTTAGGCAGATCTTTCTTCTTTATTCAAATTGCATATATTATACTTGTAAAAGGGGGTTTTGTTTAAAATGCCGTTAATACTCCTAAAAACGTTGAAAAACACGTCATTTAAGAAATTTTTCAGAAAAAAGTATATAGTCGCAATATTCAGTGTTTTTTTAATTTTTTTTTATGAAAACAATGAAATAAGCAGAAAATCATAGAAAAATTAACTTTTTCGGAGAAAAGGAATTTTTTTTCATGAAATATCGTATATTCCTTTTTCCATAACTAAAGAAAAGATTGAATTTCCTAGATAAGATGTTAATTCTCCTAAAAACGATGAAAAGGGGATAATTTATGCAATTTTAAGAGAAAAAAATGAATTGCAATAAAAAATTAATATATTTCTTGCTTTTTCCTTCGTTTTCAATCAAAACATGGAAATGAAAAGAAAAAACACCGAAAAATTCTATTTCTAAAAGAAATATATATATTTTTCCTTGAAATGGCTTGTATTACATTTTATGTAACATGAAAAACGGATTTTCTTCAAAATTTTGTTAAAACCAATAAAAAGAGATGGTTTTCCATAAAAAGTTGTAAATTTCCAAAAAAAAAGAAAAAAGGGTCATTTATGCAGTTTTTAGAGAAAAAAATTATCGTAAAATAAGGAGAAAAGCATAAAATTAGGTAATCTGTGCAATTTTAGAGAAAAAAATATTATTTTCGAAAAAAAGAATGGATTTTTTTGGTTATCTTCCACTAACAAATGAAAATGAGATAAAAACATTGAAAAAGTCAATTTTTAGGCAGAATGTTCTACTTTATTCAAATTGCATATATTATATATGTAAAAGGTGGTTTTGTTTAAAATGCCGTTAACCCTCCTAAAAACGTAAAAAAAACACGTCACTTATAAAATTTTTCAGAACAAAGTATATTGTCGCAATATTCATTGTTTTTTGTTTATTTTTTCATGAAAACAATGAAACTAACAGAAAGTCATCGAAAAATTCACTTCTCTGTGAAAAGGAACTTTTTTCGTGAATTGGCATATATTCCTTTTTTCTTCACTAAAAAATGATGGTCTTTCTTAGATAAGATGTTAATTCTCCTAAAAACGCTGAAGAGGGGATAATTTATGCAGTTTTGAGAGAAAAAATGAATTGCAACAAAAAGTTAATATATTTCTTTCTTTTTCCTTAATTTTCAATCAAAACATGGAAATGAAAAGAAAAAACATTGAAAAAAAACTTTTTCTAAAAGATATATATATATTTTCCCTCAAATTACTTGTATTACATATTATATAACATGGAAAAATGATTTTCTTCAAAATGTTGTTAAAACCAATAAAAAGGTCTAAATAGTGTAGTTTATGTAACTTTAAAGAGAACAAAATATATAGTGTATTGTTCATGTTTTTAATTAAAACATGGAAATCCAAAGAAAATTACTGAAAAACTCACTTTTGGAGGTAAAAATATACTTTCTTTCTGAGGGGAGATGGATTTTTCATAAAAATATTTTAAAACCCTTAAAAAACGTTGAAAATGGATAATTCAAATCTCATATGTTATACTTGTAAAAGGGAGTTTTGTCTAAAATGCCGTTAATACTCTTAAAAACTTTGAGAAAAACGTAATTTATGAAATTTTGGATAAAAAAGTATATTGTAACATGAAAAAGTTGTTTTTACAAAATGTTTTTAAATGTCCAAAAAGGTTAAAAATGGGTACTTTGTACACTTTTAGAGAAAGAAAATGTATATAGTGTTTATTTTCTTGTTTTTTATCAAAACATTGAAACCTAGAAATTGACTTTTTCAATGTTTATTACTTATTTTTATTTGTTGGTGGAAGAAAACCAAAAAAATACATTCTTTTTCTCGACATTTTTTTTTCTTTCCTAAATTGCATAAATTACCTATTTTTATGCTTTTCTCCTTATTTTATGATAATATATATTTTTCTCTAAAACTGCATAAATGACTCTTTTTTCAATATTATTCGGAGATTTACAACATTTCAAGGAAAACCATCTCTTGTACAAAAAAAAAAAAAAAAAAAAAAAAAGATTTTACACCAAAAGTCATTTTTTAATAATTTTCTATTGATTTAAATGTTTTGATTAAAAACAAGAAAATAAACACTATATGCATTTTCTTTCTCGGAAACTGTACAAAGTACCTATTTTTAACCTTTTTGGACGTTTAAAAATGTTTTGTAGGAAACAACTTTTTCATGTTACAATATATTTTTTTATCTAAAATTTCTTAAATTAGGTTTTTAAAAGTTTTTAGGAGTATTAACGGCATTTTACACAAGACCCCCTTTTACAAGTATAACATATGCGATTTGAATTATCCATTTTTCAACGTTTTTAAGGGTTTTACAATATTTTTATGAAAAATCCATCTCCCCTTGGAAAAAAAAGTATCTTTTTACCACCAAAATTGGGTTTTTCAGTAATTTGCTTTGAAT
This sequence comes from Callinectes sapidus, assembly GCA_020233015.1. Lineage (NCBI taxonomy): Eukaryota > Metazoa > Arthropoda > Malacostraca > Decapoda > Portunidae > Callinectes > Callinectes sapidus. The sequence goes on along the minus strand of JAHFWG010000289.1, from coordinate 61,718 downwards.
TTCCATGTTTTAATTAAAAACATGAACAATACGCTTTATATTTTTTTCTCTTTAAAGTTACATAAACTACCCTATTTAAACCTTTTTATTGGTTTTAATAACATTTTGAAGAAAATCCCTTATTCATGTTACATAAAATGTAATACAAGCCATTTCAAGGAAAAAAATATATATTTCTTTTAGAAAAAGGATTTCTAAGTGTTTTTTCTTTTCATTTCCATTGATGAAATTCCATTTCATTGATGAAAATGAAGAAAAAACAAGAAATATATTGACTTTTTATTGCAATTTATTTTTTTGTCTCAAATCCTCTTTCCAGCGTTTTTAGGAGAATTAAAATCTTATTTAAAAAAGACCATCTTTTTTTAAGTTCAGTAAAAAGAAATATATGCCATATCACGAAAAAAGTATTTTTTTCACCGAAAAAGTGAATTTTTCGATGATTTTCTGCTTATTTCATTGTTTTTATAAAAAAAATCAACAAAAAACACTGAATATTGCGAAAATATACTTTTTTTTATGAAAAAATCACGTGTTTTTCAACGTTTTTAGGACTATTAATGGCATTTTAAACAAAAGGCCATTTTACAAGTATAATATATGCAATTTGAATAAAGAAGAAAATCCTGACTAAAAATTGATTTTTCAATGTTTTTTTCTTATTTTCATTTGTTGGTGGAAGAAAACAAAAAAAATAGATTTTTTTCTCGACAATTTTTTTTCTGTGAAATTGCACAAATTACCTATTTTTATTCTTTTATCCTTATTTTACGATAATATATATATTTTTTCGGTAAAATTGCATAAATGACCCTTTTTCGAAAAAATGTTTTTCGGAGATTTACAACTTTTAAAGGAAAACCATCTCTTTTACGAAAAAAAAAGTTTTTACATAAAAAGTCACTTTTTAATAATTTTCAATTGATTTCAATGTTTTCATTAAAAACAAGAAAATAAACACTTCATACATTTTCTTTCTGTGAAACTGTACAAAGTACCCATTTTTAATTAATCATTTTGGACATTTTTTTTTTTTCATGTTGCAATATAGTTTTACTATGTAAAATTTCATAAATTCTGTTTTTTTCAGTTTTTAAGAGTATTAACGGCATTTTACATAAAACCCTCTTTTAGAAGCATAACATATGCGATTTGAATTATCCATTTTTTAACGTTTTTAAGGGTTTTACCATATTTTTATGACAAATCCATCTTCCCTTAGAAAAAAAATGTTTTTACCTCCAAAAGTGATTTTTCCAGTAATTTTCTTTGAATTTCCATGTTTTAATTAAAAACATGAACAATACGCTATAGCGTATTGTTTTTCTCTTTAAAGTTACATAAACTACCCTATTTAAACATTTTTATTGGTTTTAACAACATTTTGAAGAAAATGCCTTTTTCATGTTACATAAAGTGTAATACAAGTTATTCCAAGAAAAAAAAATCTTTTAGAAAAAAGTTTTTCAGTTTTTTTCTTTTCATTTCTATGTTTTGATTGAAAATGAAAGAAAAAGCAAAAAATATAGTAACTTTTAATTGCAATTAATTTTTTTTCTCTCAAAATTGCATAAATTATCCCCTTTTCAGTGTTTTTAAGAAAAATAACATCTCATCTAAGAAAGACCATCTTTTTTTTTAGTTAAGAAGAATGGAATATATGCCATTTCACGAAAAAAAAATCTTTTACCGGTAAAGTATATTTTTCGATGATTTTCTGCTTATTTCATTGTTTTCATAAAAAATAAACAAAAACAATGAATATTGCGACAATATACTTTTTTCTCAAAAAATTAATATATGACGTGTTTTTCAACGTTTTTGGGAGTATTAACGGCATTTTACACAAAACCCCCTTTTACAAATATTTGTATAAAGACAAAATTTCTGCCTAAAAAGTGACTTTTTCAATGTTTTTATCTTTTTTTCATTTGTTGTTGGAAGAAAACAAAAAAATACATTCTTTTTTGCGACAATATTTCTCTTCTCTAAAATTGCACAAACTACCCATTTTCATGTTTTTATCCTTATTTTACGATAATTTTCTATTTCTCTAAAACTGCATAAATGACCCTTTTTTCAATGTTTTTCAGAGATGTTTTTACATCCAAAATTGAGTTTTTCAGTAATTTTGTTTTATTTTTCATGTTTTAATTAAAAACAAATCAAATACACTATATATTTTTTTCTCTTTAAAGTTAAATAAACTACCCTATTTAAACATTTTTATTGGTTTTAACAACAATTTGAAAAAATTCCCTTTTACATGTTACATAAAATGTAATACACGCCATTTCAATGAAAAAATTATATATATTTTTTTTAGAAAAAGGATTTTTCAGCTTTAAATTTTTATTTTTTTTATACATTTCCATGTTTTGATTGAAAATGAAGGAAAAAGGAAGAAATATATTATCTTCTATTGAAGTTCATTTTTTTTTCTCTCAAAATTGCATAAATTATCCCCTTTTCAGCGTTTTTAGGAGAATTAACATCTCACCTAAGAAAGACAATTTTTTTTAGTTAAGAAGAAAGGAATATATGCCATTTCACGAAAAACGTTCCTTTTCACCGGTAAAAAAGTTTTTTGATGATTTTCTGCTTATTTCATTGTTTTTATGAAAAATAAACAAAAAACAATGAATATTGCGACAATATACTTTTTTCTCAAAAATTTCATAAATGACGTGTTTTTCAACGTTTTTAGGAGTATTAACGGCATTTTACACAAAACTCCCTTTTACAAGTATAATATATGCAATTTCTATAAAGACAAAATTTCTGCCTAAAAAGTGACTTTTTCAATGTTTTTATCTTATTTTAATTTGTTGGTGGAAGAAAATCAAAAACTACATTCCTTTTTGGGACAATATTTCTTTTCTCTAGAATTACACAAACTACCCATTTTTATGTTTTTATCCTTATTTTACGATACATGAAAAGAAAAAAAACACTGAAAAATCTATTTTCTAAAAGAAGTATATATATTTTTTCCTTGAAATGACTTGTATTACATTTAATGTAACATTAAAAAATGATTTTCTTCAAAATGTTGTTAAAACCAATAAAAACGTTTTAAAAGGGTAGTTTATGTAACTTTAGAGAGAAAAACAATACGCTATAGCGTATTGTCCATGTTTTTAATTAAAACATGGAAATTCAAAGAAAATTACTGAACAACTCACTTTAGGAGGTTAAAACATACTTTTAATTCTAAGGGAAGATGAATTTGTCATAAAAATATTGTAAAACACGTAAAAACACTGAAAAATGGATAATTCAAATCGCATAAGTTATACATGTTAAAAAGGGCTTTGTGTTAAATAACGTTAAAACTCTTAAAAACTGAAAAAAACCCAGTTTATGAAATTTTAGATAAAAAAAGTATATTGTAACATGAAAAAGTTGTTTTCTAAAAAATATTTTTAAACATCCTAAAAGGTTAAAAATGGGTACTTTGTACAGTTTCAGAGAAAGAAAATGTATAAAGTGTTTATTTTCTTGTTTTTAATCAAAACATTGAAATCAATAGAAATTTATTAAAAAAATACTTTTGGTGTAGATCATATTTTTTTTCGTTTTCCTTGAAAAGTTGTAAATCTCCGAAAAACATTGAAAAAAGGGTCATATAATATGCAGTTTTAGAGAAAAATATATATTATCGTAAAATAAGAATAAAAGCATAAAATTGGGTAATTTGTGCAATATTAGAGAAAAAAAATATTGTCGAGAAAAAGAATGTATTTTTTTTCGTTTTTTTCCAAAAACAAATGAAAATAAGAAAAAAAACCATGAAAAAGTCACTTTTTAGGCAGAATTTTCTTCTTTATTCAAATTGCATATATTACACTTGTAAAATGGGGTTTTGTTTATAATGGCGTTAATACTCCTAAAAACGTTGAAAAACACGTTATTTAAGAAAATTTTCAGAAAAAGTATATAGTCGCAATATTCAATGTTTTTTGTTTATTTTTCATGAAAACAATGAAATAAGAAGATAATTATCGAAAAATTTACTTTTCCGGTGAAAAGGAATTTTTTTCGTGAAATGGTATATATTCCTTTTTTCTGAACTAAATAAAAGATGGTCTTTCTAGGATAAGATGATTATTCTCTTAAAAACACTGGAAAGGGGATAGTTTATGCAATTTTGGAGAAAAAAATGAATTGCAATAAAAAGTTAATATATTTCTTGCTTTTTCCTTCATTTTCAATCAAAACATGGAAATGAAAAGGAAAAACACTGAAAAATCCTTTTTCTAAAAGAATTTTTTTTCCCTTGAAATAGCTTGTATTACATTTATTGTAACATTATAAAAAAGATTTTCTTCAAAATGTTAAATCCAATAAAAAGGTTTAAAAAGGGTAGTTTATGTAACTTTAAAGAGAAAAATAATACGCTATATCGTATTGTTCATATTTTTAATTAAAACCTGGAAATAAAAAAAAAATACTGAAAAACTCACTTTTGGAGGAAAAAAAACATACTTTGTTTTCTAATGGAAGATGGATTTCTCATAAAAATATTGTAAAACCATTAAAAACGTTGAAAAATGGATAAATCAAATCGCATATGTTATACTTGTTAAAGGGGGTTTTGTGTAAAATGCCGTTAATGCTCTTAAAAACTGAAGAAAACCTAATTTATGAAAATTTAGATAAAAAAGTACATTGTAACATGAAAAAATTGTTTTCTACAAAATATTTTCAAACGTCTTAAAAGGTTAAAAATGGGTACTTTGTACAGTTTCAGAGAAAGAAAATGTATATAGTGTTTATTTTCTTGTTTTTAATCAAAACATTGAAATCAATAGAAAAATATTAAAAAATGACATTTGATTTAAAATCATATTTTTTTTGTAAAAGAGATTGTTTGCCTTGAAAAGTTGTAAATCTTCGAAAAACATTGAAAAAAAGGGTCATTTATGCTGTTTTAGAGAAAAATATATATTTTCGTAAAATAAGGATAAAATAATAAAAATAGGTAATTTGTGCAATTTTAGAGAAAAAAAAATTGTCGAGAAAAAGCATGTATATTTTTGGTTTTCATCCACCAACAAAAGAAAATAAGAAAAAAACATTGAAAAAGTCACTTTTTAGGCAGAATTTTCTTCTAAATTCAAATTGCATATATTATACTTGTAAAAGGGGATTTTGTTTAAAATGCCGTTAATACTCCTAAAAACGTTGAAAAACACGTGATTTATGATTTTTTTCAGAAAAAGTATATAGTCGCAATATTCAGTGTTTTTTTATTTATTTTTTATGAAAACAATGAAATAAGAAGATAATTATCGAAAAACTCACTTTTCCGGTGAAAAGGAATTTTTTTCGTGAAACGGTATATATTCCTTTTTTCTGAACTAAATAAAAGATGGTCTTTCTAAGACAAGATGTTTATTCTCCTAAAAACACTGGAAAGGGGATAGTTTATGCAATTTTGGAGAAAAAATGAATTGCAATAAAAAGTTAATATATTTCTTGCTTTTTCCTTCATTATCAATCAAAACTTGGAAATGAAAAGGAAAAACACTGAAAAATCCTTTTTCTAAAAGAAATTATTTTTTTTTCCCTTGAAATGGCTTGTATTACATATAATGTAACATTAAAAAAAGATTTTCTTCAAAATGTTAAATCCAATAAAATGGTTTAAAAAGGGTAGTTTATGTAACTTTAAAGACAAAAAAAATACGCTATATCGTATTGTTCATATTTTTAATTAAAACATGGAAATTAAAAAGAAAATACTGAAAAACTCACTTTTGGAGGAAAAAACATACTTTGTTTTCTAATGGAAGATGGATTTCTCATAAAAATATAGTAAAACTATTAAAAACGTTGAAAAATGGATAAATAAAAATCGCATATGTTATACTTGTTAAAGGGGGTTTTGTGTAAAATGCCGTTAATGCTCTTAAAAACTGAAGAAAACCTAATTTATGAAAATTTGATAAAAAAGAGTGTATTGAAGCATGAACATGTTATTTTCTTCAATATATTTTTAAACGTACAAAAAGATTAAAAATGCGTACTTAGTACAGTTTCAGAGAAAGAAAATATATATAGTGTTTATTTTCTTGTTTTTAATAAAAACATTGAAATCAATAGAAAATTATTAAAAAATGACTTTTAGTGTAAAATCATATTTTTTCGTCAAAGAGATGGTTTTCCTTGAAAAGTTGTAAATCTTCGAAAAAAAAACATTGAAAAAAGTGTCATTCATGCAGTTTTAGAGAAAAAAATATATTATCGTAAAATAAGGATAAAATCATAAAAATAGGTAATTTGTGTAATTTTAGAGAAAAAAAATATTGTCGAGAAAAAGAATGTATTTTTTTGGTTTTCTTCCTACATCAAATGAAAATCATATATAAAAAAAAAAAAAAAAAAAATGGAAAAAGTCACTTTTTAGGAAGAAATTTTTTCTTTATACAAATTGCATATATAATACTTGTAAAAAGGGGTTTTGTTTAAAATGGCGTTAATACTCCTAAAATAGTTGAAAAACACGTCATTTATGATTGTTTCCAGAAAAAGTATATTGTCGCAATATTCAGAGTTTTTTGTTTATTTTTTTTATTAAAACAATGAAATAAGCACCAAAAAAGTAGATTTTCCGGTGATTTTCTGCTGATTGCATTGTTTTCATAAATTTTAAATGAATAACAATGATTATTGCGACAATATACTTTTTTCTTAAAAACTTCATAAATGACGTGTTTTTCAACGTTTTTAAGAGTATTAACAGCATTTTACACAAAACCCTCTTTTACAAGGATAATATACGCAATTTGTATAAAGACAAAATTTCAACCTAAAAAGTGACTTTTGCAATGTTTTTATCTTATTTTCATTTGTTGGTGGAAATAAACCAAAAAATACAATCTTTGTTTGCGACAATATTTCTTTTTTTCTAAAATTGCACAAACTATTCATTTTTATGGTTTTATCCTTATTTTAAGATAATATATATTTTTCTCTAAAACTGCATATATGACCCTTTTTTCAATGTTTTTAAGAGGTTTAGAAAAAAAGTATGTTTTTACATCCAAAAGTGAGTTTCTCAATAATTTTCTTTTAATTTTCATGTTTTAATTAAAACAAGAAAATACACTATATATTTTTTTCTCTTTAAAAATACATAAACTGCACTAGTTAAACTTTGAAAAAAAAAAATATTTATTTTAGAGTAAGGAATTTTCAGTGTTTTTTCTTTACATGTCCATGTTTTGATTGAAAATGAAGGAAAAAGCAAGAAATATATTAACATTTTACTACAATTCATTTATTTTCTCTCAAAATTGCATAAATTATCCCTTTTTCAGCGTTTTTAGGAAAATTAATATCTCATCTAATAAAGACCATCTGTTTTTAGTTAAGAAGAAAGGAATATATGCCATTTCACGAAAAAAAAGTTCCTTTTCACCAAAAAAGTTGATTTTTTGATGAATTTCTGCTTATTTAATTGTTTTCATAAAAAAAAAAAAACAATGAATATTGTGACAATATACTTTTTTCTCAAAAACTTCATATATGACGTTTTTCAACGTTTTTAGGAGTATTAACGGCATTTTACACAAAACCTTCTTTTACATGTATAATATATGCAATTTGTAAAAAGACAAGATTTCTGCCTAAAAAGTGATTTTTCCATATTTTTATCTTATTTTCATATGTTGGTGGAAGAAAACCAAAAATAGCATTCTTTTTTGCATCTATATTTCTTTTCTCTAAAATTGCACAATCTACCCATTTTTATGTTTTTATCCTTGTTTTACGATAATATGTGTTTTTTCTCTAAAACTGCATAAATGACCCTTTTTTCAATGTTTTTTAGAGATTTGGAAAAAAAGTATATTTTTACATCCAAAAGTGAGTTTTTATGTAATTTTCTTTTAATTTTTATGTTTTCATTAAAAACAAAACCAATACACTATATATTTTTATCTCTTTAAAGTTACATAAACTACCCTATTTATAACTTTTTATTGGTTTTAACAACATTTTTAAGAATTTCCCTTTTTTATGTTACATAAAATGTAATACAAGCCATTTTAATGAAAAAAATATATATTTCTTAAAAAAAAAAGATTTTTCAGTGTTTTTTCTTTACATATCCATGTTTTGATTGAAAATGAAGGAAAAAGCAAGAAATATGTTAGATTTTTATTGCAATTAATTTTATTCTCTGAAAATTGCATAAATTATTCTCTTTTCAGCGTTTTTGGGAGAATTAACATCTGGTCTAAGAAGCACAATCTTTTTTTTTAGTTAAGAAGAAAGGAATGTATGCCATTTCACAAAACAAAGTTCCTTTTCACAGGAAGCGTAGATTTTTCAATGATTTTCAGCTTTAAAAAAAAAAAACAAAAAATAAAAAAAAAACAATGAATATAGCGACAATATACTTTTTTCTCAAAACTTTTACAAATGACGTGTTTTTCAACGTTTTTAGGAGTATTAACGGCATTTTACCCAAAACCCTTTTTTACAAGTATAATATATGCAATTTGTATAAAGACAAAATTTCTGCCAAAAAAGTGACTTTTTCAATATTTTTATCTTATTTTCATTTGATGGTAGAAGAAAACCAAAAATACATTGTTTTTTGCGACAATATTCCTTTTCTCTAAAATTGCACAAACTACCCATTTTTATGTTTTTATCTTTATTTTACGATAGTATTTTTTTCCTCTAACACCGCATAAATGACCCTTTTTTCAATATTTTTTAGAGATTTAGAAAAAAATATCTTTTTACATCCAAAAGTGAGTTTTTCTGTACTTTTCTTTTAATTTTCATGTTTTAATTAAAAACACGACAACTATATTTTATTTTCTCATTAAAATTACATAAACTATCCTATTTAAACATTTTTATTGGTTTTAGGAATATTTTGAAGAAAATCGCTTTTTCAAGTTATATATAATGTAACACAAGACATTTCAATAAAAAAAAAAAAAAAAATAGAAAAACGACTTTTGAGTGTTTTTTCTTTAGATTTCCATGTTTTGATTGAAAATGAAGAAAAAACCAAGAAATATATTTACTTTTTTTTGCAATTAATTTTTTTCTATTAAAATTGCATAAATTATTCTCTTTTTAGCGTTTTAAGGAGAATTAACATCTCAACTAAGAAACCCCATCTTTTTTTATAGTTTAGAAGAAAGAAATATATGCCATTTCACGAAAAAGTTTCTTTTCACCGGAAAAGTAGATTTTTCGATGATTTTCTGCTTATATCATTTTCATAAAAAAATAAACAAAAAAATATGAATATTGCGATAATATATTTTTTTCTCACAAATTTCATAAATTACGTGTTTTTCAACGTTTTTAGGAATATTAACGGCATTTTACGTAAAACCCCCTTTTACAAGTATAATATATGCAATTTATATAAAACTAAATTTCTGCCTAAAAAGTGAGTTTTTCAATGTTTTTGTCTTATTTTCATTTGTTGGTGGAAGAAAACCAAAAAATAATTTTTTTTGCGACAATATTTCTTTTCTCTAAAATTGCAAAAACTACCCATCTTTATGTTTTTATCCTTATATTACAAGAATATATATTTTTTTCTAAAACTGCATAAATGACCCTTTTTTCAACGTTTTTCAGAAATTTAGAAAAAAGTATGTTTTTACATCCAAAAGAGAGTTTTTTTTTAGTAATTTTCTTTTAATTTTCATGTTTTAATTAAAAACAAGACCAATACACCATATATTTTTTTTCTCTTTAAAGTTATATAAACTACCATATTAAAACCTTTTTTTGGTTTTAACAACATTTTGAAGAAAATCCCTTTTTCATGTTACATAAAATGTAAAACAAGAAATTTCAATGAAAAAAATATATATATCTTTCAGAAAAAAGATTTTTCAGTGATTTTTCTTTGCATTTCCATGTCTGTATTGAAAATGAAGGGAAAAGAAAAAAATATATTAACTTTCAATTGCAATTCATTTTTTTCTCTCAAAATATTATAAATTATCCTCTCTTCAGCGTTTTTAAGAGAATTAAGATCTCATTTAAGAAAGACCATCTTTTTGTTTAGATAAGAAGGAAGCAATATATGCCATTTCACAAAAAAGTTACTTTTCACTGGAAAAGTAGATTTTTCTATGATTTTCTGCTTATATCATTGTTTTCATAAAAAAATAAACAAAAGACAGTGAATATTGCAAAAATATAGTATTTTCTCAAATATTTCACAAATGGCGTGTTTTAAAACGTTTTTAGGAGTATTAACGGCATTTTACACAAAACCTTCTTTTACAAGTATAATATATGGAATTTGTATAAAGGCAAAATTTCTGCCTAAAAATTTACTTTTTCTATGTTTTTATCTTATTTTTATTTGTCGGTGGAAGAAAACAAAAAAATACATTCATTTTTGCAACAATATTTCTTTTCTCAAAAATTGCAAAAACTACCCATTTTTATGTGTTTATCTTTATTTTACGAAAATATATTTCTTTCTCTAAAACTGCATAAATGACCCTTTTTTCAATGTTTTTCAGAGATTTAGAAAAAAAGTATGTTTTTACATCCAACAGAGAGTTTTTCAGTAATTTTCTTTGAATTTTCATGTTTTAATTAAAAACAAGACCAATACACTATATATTTTTTTCTCTTTAAAGTTACAAAAACTACCCTATGTAAAACTTTTTATTAGTTTTAACAACGTTTTGAAAAAAAAAACCTTTTTCATGTTACAGAAAATGTAATACAAGCCATTTCAATAAAAAAATATATAAATTTTTTTTAGAAAAACATGTTATAGTGTTTTTTCTTTACATTTCCATGTTTTCAGTGAAAATGAAGGAAAAAGCAAGAAATATATTATATTTTTATTGCAATTCTTTTATTTTCTCTCAAAATTGCATAAATTATCCCCTTTTCCGCGTTTTTAGGAGAATTAACATATCATTTAAGAAAGACTATCGTTTTTTAGTTAAGAAGAAAGGAATATATGCCATTTCACGAAAAAAGTTCCTTTTCACCGGTAAAAAAGATTTTTCGATCATTTTATGCTTATTTCATTGTTTTTATAAAAAAATAAACAAAAAAAAAGAATATTGCGACAATATACTTTTTTCTCAAAAATATCATAAATGACGTGTTTTTCAACGTTTTTAGGAGTATTAAGGGCATTTTACACAAAACCCTCTTTTACAAGTATAATATATGCAATTTGTATTAAAACAAAATTTCTGCCTAAAAAGTGACTTTTTCAATGTTTTTATCTTATTTTCATTTGTTGGTGGAAGAAAACCAAAAAATACATTTTTTTTTTTGCGACAATATTTCTTTTCTCTAAAATTGCACAAACTACCCATTTATATGTTTCTATCCTTATTTTATGATAATAATTTTTTTTCTCTAAAACTGCATAAATGACCCTTTTTTATGTTTTTGAAAGATTTAGAAAAAAAGTATGTTTTTACATGCAAAAGTGTGTTTATCAAAAATTTTCTTTTAATTTTCATGTTTTAATTAAAAACAAGACCAATACATTATATATTTTTTTCTCTATTAAATTACATAAACTACCCTATTTAAACATTTTTATTGGTTTTAGGAACATTTTGAAGAAAATCCCTTTTTTATGTTACTTAAAATATATTTCAAGCCATTTCAATGAAAAAAAATATATTTCTTTTAAAAAAAGGATTTTCCAGTTTTTTTTCTTTACATTTCCATGTTTTGATTGAAAATGAATTAAAAAGCAAAAAATATATCAAATTTTTATATCAATTCATTTTTGTTTTCTCTCAAAATTGCATAATTGATCCCTTTTTCAGCGTTTCTAGGAGAAAGAACATCTCAACTAAGAAATACCATCTTCTTTTTTAGTTAAACAGAAAGGAATATATGCCATTTCACGAAAAAAGTTCCTTTTCACCGGAAAAGTAGATTTCTCGACAATTTTCTTCTTATTTCGTTGTTTTCATAAAAAATACACAGAAAACAATGAATATTGCGACAATATATTTTTTCTCAAAAATTTCATAAATTACGTGTTTTTCAACGTTTTTAGGAGTATTAATGGCATTTTACACAAAACCCCGTTTTACAAGTATAAAATATGCAATTTGTATGAAGAGAAAATTTCCGTTTAAAAAGAAACTTTTTCAATGTTTTTCCTTGATTTTCATTTGTTGTTGGAAGAAAAATGAAAATAACATTCTTTTTTGCGACAATATTTCTTTTCTCTAAATTTGCAAAAAGTACCCATTTTTATGTTTTTATTCTTATATTACGAGAATTTTTTTTCCCTAAAACTGCATCAATGACCCTTTTTTCAATGTTTTTCAGATGTATAGAAAAAAGTATGTTTTTACATCCAAAAGTGAGTTTTTCAGTAATTTTCTTTTAATTTTAAGGTTTATTTAAAAACAAGACCAAACACAATATAATTTTTTCTCTTGAAAGTTACATTAACTACCCTATTTAAACCTTTTTATTGGTTTGAACAACATGTTGAAGAAAATCCCTTTTTCATGTTACATAAAATGTAATACAAACCATTTCAATGAAAAAAATATGAATTTCTTTTAGAAAAAGGATTTTTTAGTGTTTTTTGCTTTACATTTCCATGTTATTATTGAAAATGAAGGAAAAAGCAAAAAATATATTAACTTTTTATTGCAATTCATTTTTTCTCGTAAAATTGCATAAATTATCCTTTTTTCAGCGTTTTATGAGAATTAACATATCTTCTAAGAAAGACCATATTTTTTTTTAGTTAAGAAGAAAGGAATAAATGTCATTTCACGAAAAAAGTTTCTTTTCACCGGCAAAATAGATTTTTGATGATTTTCTGCTTATTTCATTGTTTTCATAAAAAATAAACAAAAAAACAATGAATATTGCGACAATATAGTTTTTTCTCAAAAATTTCATAAATGACGTGTTTTTAAACCTTTTTAGGAGTATTAACGGCAATTTACACAAAACACTCTTTTACAAGTATAATATATGCAATTTATATAAAGACAAAATTGCTCCCTAAAAAGTGACTTTTTCAATGTTTTTATCTTATTTTCATTTGTTGGTGGAAGAAAATAAAAAAATACATTCTTTTTAGCGACAATATTTCTTTTCTCTAAAATTGCACAAACTACCCATTTTTATGTTTTTATCCTTATTTTACGTAATTTTTTTTTCTCTAAAACTGCATAAATGATCGTTTTTTTAATGTTTTACAGAGATTTAGAAAAAAAGTATGTTTTGTCATCCAAAAGTGAGTTTTTCATTAAATTTCCTTTAATTTTCATGTTTTAATTAAAAACAAGACCAATACACTATATATTTTTTTCTCTTTAAAGTTACATAAACTACCCTGTTTAAACCTTTTTTTTGGTTTTAACAACATTTTGAGGAAAATCCTTTTTTCATGTAACATAAAATGTAATACAAGCCATTTAAATTAAAAAATATATATTTCTCTTAGAAAAAGGATTTTTCAGTGTTTTTTTTCACATTTCCATGTTATCATTGAAAATGAAGGAAAAAGCAAAAAATATATCAACTTTTTATTTCAATTCATTTTTGTTTTCTCTCGAAATTGCATAACTTATCTCATTTTCAGCGTTTTCAAGGAGAAATAACATCTCAACTAAGAAATACCATCTTTTTTTTAAGTTAAGAAGAAAGGAATACATGCCATTTGACGAAAAAAGTTCCTTTTCACCGGAAAAGTAGATTTTTCGATGATTTTGTGCTTATTTAATTGTTTTCATAAAAAAATAAACGAAAAACAATAAATATTGCGATAATATACTCTTTTCTCAAAAATATCATAAATAACGTGTTTTTGAACATTTTTTAGGAGTATTGTCGGCATTTTACACAAAACCCTCTTTTACAAGTATAATATATGCAATTTGTATAAAGAAAAATTTCTGCCTAAAAAAATCTTTAAAATTTTTTTTTTATCTTATATTTATTTGTTAGTGGAAAAAAAACAAAAAAACATTATTTTTGCGACAGTATTTCTTTTCTCTAAAATTGCACAAACTACTTATCTTTATGTTTCTATCTTTATTTTACGAAAATATATATGTTTTCTCTAAAACTGCATAAATGACCCTTTTTTCAAGGTTTTTCAGAGAATTGTAAAAAAAAGTATGTATTTACATCCAAAAGTGAGTTTTTCAGTAATTTTATTTTAATTTTCATGTTTTAATTAAACAAAACAAGACCAATACACTACATATTATTTTCTCTTTAAAGTTACATAAACTACCCTATTTAAACCTTTTTATTGGTTTTAACAACATTTTGAAGAAAATCCCTTTTTCTAGTTACATAAAATGTAATACAAGAGACTTCAATTAAAAAAATTTATATTTCTTTCAGAAAAAGGATTTTTCAGTGATTTTTCTTTACATTTCCATGTCTTGATTGAAAGTGAAGGAAAAAGCAAAAAACATATTAACTTTTTATTGCAATTCATTTATTTTCTCTAAAAATCTATAAATTACCCTTTTTTCAACGTTTTTAGGAGAAATAACATCTCATCTAAGAAATACCATCTTGTTTTTTTAGTTAAGAAGAAAAAAATATCTGCAATTTTACAAAAAAAGTTTCTTTTAACCGGAAGAGTAGACTTTTCAAAGATTTTCTGCTTATTTTCTTGTTTAAAAAAAAAAAAAAAAAAGAATATAGCGACAATATAATTTTTTCTCAAAAATTTTATAAATGACGGAGTTTTCAACGTTTTTAGGAGTATTAACGGCATTTTACTCAAAACCCACTTTTACAAGTATAATATATGTATAATATAATGTATTCAATTTGTATAAAGACAAAACTTCTGCCTAAAAAGTGACTGTTTCAATGTTTTTATCTTATTTTCATTTGTTGGTGGAAGAAAACCAAAAAATACATTTTTTCCCGACAATATTTCTCTTCTCTAAAACTGCACAAACTACCCATTTTTATGTTTTTATCCTTATTTTGCGATAATATATTTTTTTCCCTAAAACTGCATGATTGACCGTTTTTTCAATGTTTTTCAGAGATTTAGAAAAAAAGTATGTTTTTACATCCAAAACTGAGTTCTTTTGTAATTTTCTTTTAATTTTCATTCACAAAATGAAGGAAAAAGCAAGAAATATGTTAACTTTTTATTGCAAATAATTTTTTTTTCTCTCAAAATTGTATAAATTATCCTCTTTTTAGCGTTTTTAGGAGAATTAACATCTGATCTAAGTAGCACCATCTTTTTTTTTAGTTAAGAAGAAAGGAATATATGCCAATTTACAAAACATTTTCCTTTTCACCGGAAGCGTATGTTTTTCTATGATTTTCAGCTTAATTCCTTGTTTTCATAAAAAAAAAATTAAAAAAACAATTAATATAGCGACAATATACTTTTTTCTCTTAAATTTCATAAATTACGTGTTTTTCAACGTTTTTAGGAGTATTAACGGCATTTTACCCAAAACCCCCTTTTACAAGAACAATATATGCAATTTGTATAAAGACTAAATTTCTGCCTAAAAAGTGACTTTTTCAATGTTTTTATCTTATTTTCATTTGTTGGTGGAAGAAAACCAAAAAATACATTCTTTTGTGCGACAATATTTCTTTTCTCTAAAGTTGCAGAAACTACCCATTTTTATGTTTTTATCCTTATATTACAAGAATAATTTTTTTCTCTAAAAGTGTATAAATCACCCTTTTTCAATGTTTTTCAAAAATAAAAAAAAACTATGTTTTTACATCCAAAAGTGAGTTTTTTTTTAGTAATTTTCTTTTAATTTTCATGTTTTAATTAAAAACCAGACCAATACACTATACATTTTTTCTCTTTAAATTTATATAAACTACCATATTTAAACGTTTTTATTGGTTTTAACAACATTTTGAAGAAAATCCCTTTTTCATGTTACATAAAAATGTAATACAAGCCATTTCAATGAAAAAAAAAAATATATATCTTTCAGAAAACAAATTTTTCAGTGATTTTTCTTTGCATTTCCATGTCTAGATTAAAAATGAAGGAAAAAGGAAAAAAAAAAAACATTAACTTTTAATTGTAATGAATTCTTTTTCTTTCAAAATTGCATAAATTATCCCCTTTTCAGCATTTTTAGGAGAATTAACATCTCATCTAAGTAACACCATCTTTTTTAGTTAAGAAGAAAGGAATATATAACATTTCACGAAAAAAAGTTTCTTTTCACCGAAAAGTAGATTTTTCGATGATTTTCTCCATTTTTCATTGTTTTAATAACAAAATAAACAAAAAACAATGAATGTTGCGATAATATACTTTTTTTTTCTTAAAAACTTCATAAATGACGTGTTTTTAAACGTTTTTAGGAGTATCAACATTATTTTACAAGTGTAATATATAAAAGTTATATAAAGACAAAATTTCTGCCTCTAAAATTGCAGAAACTACTCATTTTTTTGTTTTTATCCCTATTTTACGATAAAATTTTTTTTCTCTAAAACTGCATAAATGAGACTTTTTTCAATGTTTTTTCAGAGATTTAGAAAAAAAGTATGTTTTTACATCCAAAAGTGAGTTTTTCTGTAATTTTCATATAATTATCATGTTTTAATTAAAAACAAGACCAATACAATATACAATTTTTTCTCTTTAAAGTTACATAAGCTACCATATTTAAACCTTTTTATTGGTTTTAACAACATTTTGATAAAATCCTTTTTTTAATGTTACGTAAAATGTAAAACAAGCCATTTCAATGAAAATATATATATATTTCTTTTAGAAAAAAGATTTTTCAGTGTTTTTTCTTTACATTTCCATGTTTTGATTGAAAATTAAGGAAAAAGAAAGAAATATGTTAACTTTTTATTGCAATTAATTTTTTCTCTCAAAATTGCATAAATTATCCTCTTTTCAGCGTTTTTAGGAGAATTAACATCTCCTTTAAGAAACACCATCTTTTTTTTACTTAAGAAGAAAGGAATATGTGCCATTTCACGAAAAAAGTATCTTTCACCGAAAAATGAGAATATTCGATTGTTTTTTGCTTATTTCTTTGTTTTCATAAAAATAAACAAATAAACAATGAATATTGTGACAATATAATTTTTTCTCAAAAATTTCATAAATAACGTGTTTTTCAACGTTTTTAGGAGTATTAACGGCATTTTACACAAAAACCTGTTTTACAAGACGTATAATGTATGCAATTTGTATAAAGACAAAATTTCTGCCTAAAAAGTTACTTTTTCAATGTTTTTATCTTATTTTCATTTATTTTTGGAAGAAAATAAAAAAATACATTTTTTTGCGACAATATATATTTTCTCTAAAATTGCAGAAACTACCCATTTATATGTTTTTATCCTTATATTATGAGAATATATTTTTTTCTCTAAAACTGCAAAAATGACCCTTTCTTCAATGTTTTTCAGAGATTAAGAAAAAAAAGTATGTTCTTACATCAAAAAGTGAGTTTTTCAGTAATTTTTTTTTAATTGTCATGTTTTAATTAAAAACAAGACCAATACACTATACATTTTAAATATATAATTAACTATATAATTAACTATATAATTAACATCTCATCTAAGAAACAACATCTTTTTTTACTTAAGAAGAAAGGAATATGTGCCATTTCACGAAAAATTATCTTTTCACCGAAAAATTAGATTTTTCGATGATTTTCTGCTTTTTAGTTTGTTTTTATAAAAATAAACAAAAAACAATGAATATTGCAACAATATACCTTTTTCTCAAAAATTTCATAAATGACGTGTTTTTCAACGTTTTTAGAAGTATTAACGGCATTTTACAAAAAAACCCTTTTACAAGTATAATATATGCAATTTGTATAAAGACAAAATTTCTGCCTAAAAAGTAACTTTTTCAATGTTTTTGTCTTATTTTCATTTGTTTTTGGAAGAAAAACCAAAAACTACATTTTTTGGGGGGACAATATTTCTTTTCTTTAAAATTGCAGAAACTACCCATTTTTAGGTTTTTATCCTTATTTTACGATAATTTTTTTTTCTCTAAAACTGCATGAATTACGCTTTTTTAAATATTTTTCAGAGATTTAGAAAAAGAGTATGTTTTTACATAAAAAAGTGAGTTTTTCAGTAATTTTCTTTTAATTTTCATCTTTTAATTAAGAATACCAATATTGCAATTCATCTATTTTCTCTCAAACTTGCATAAATTATCCCCTTTTCAGCATTTTTAGGAGAATTAAAATCTCATCTAAGAAAGACCATCTTTTTTTAGGTAAGAAGAAAAAATATATGCCATTTCACGGAAAAATGTTCCTTTTCACCGAAAAAGTATATTTTTCGATGATTTTCTGCTTATTTCATTGTTTTTAAACATTAAACAAAATTACGTGTTTTTTTTAACGATTTTAGGAATATTAACGGCATTTTACACAAATCCCCATTTTACAAGTATAATATATGAAATTTGTATAAAAACAAAATTTCTGCCTAAAAAGTGACTGTTTCTATGTTTTTATCTTATTTTCATTTGTTGTTGAAAGAAAACCGTAAATACATTTTTTTTTGCGACAATATTTATTTTCTCTCCACTTGCACAAACTACCCATTTTTATGTTTTTATCCTTTTATTACGAGAATATATATTTTTCTCTAAAACTGCATAAATGACCCCTTTTTCAATGTTTTTCAGAGATTTATAAAAAAGTATGTTTTTAAATATAAAAGTGAGTTTTTCTGTAGTTCTCTTTTAATTTTCATGTTTTAATTAAAAACAAGACAAATACACTATATATTTTTTTCTTTTTAAAGTTACATAAACTATCCTATTTAAACCTTTTTATTGGTTTTAACAACATTTTGAAGAATATCATTTTTTCTTGTTACATAAAATGTAATACAAGCCATTTCAATGAAAAAATATATATTTGTTTTAGAAAAAGGATTTTTCAGTGTTTTTTCTTTACATTTCAATGTTTTGATAAAAAATGAAGGAAAAAGCAAAAAATATATGAATTTTTTTATTGCAATTCATTGATTTTCTCTCAAAATTGCATAAATTATCTCCTTTTCAGCGTTTTTAGGAGAATTAACATCTCATCTAAGAAACACCATAATTTTTTGTTAACAAGAAAAGGAATATATGCCATTTCACAAAAAAAAATCTTTTTCACCGAAAAAGTAGATTTTTCAATGATTTTCTGCTTATTTCATTGTTTTCATAAAAATTAAACAAAAAACAATGAATATTATGACAATATACTTTTTTCTCAAAATTTTTATAAATGATGTGCTTTTCAACGTTTTTAGGAGTACTAAGGCATTTTACACAAAACCTCTTTTACAAGTATAATATATGCAATTTGTATAAAGACCAAATTTCTGCCTAAAGAGTGACTTTTTCAATGTTTTTTATCTTATTTTCATTTGTTGGTGAAAGAAAACCAAAAAATACCTTCTTTTTTGCGACAATGTTTCTTTTCTCTAAAATTACACAAACTACCTATTTTTATGTTTTTATCCTTATATTACAGGAATATATTTTTTTCTCTAAAACTGCATAAATGACCCTTTTTTTCAATGTTTTTCAGAGATTTATAAAAAAGTATGTTTTTACATCCTAAAGTGATTTTTTCATTAATTTTTCTTTAATTTTCATGTTTTAATTAAAAACAAGACCAATACACTATATATTTTTTTCTCTTTACATTTACATAAACTACCCTATTTAAACCTTTTTATTGGTTTTAAGAATATTATGAAGAAATTCCTTTTTCATGGTACATAAAATGTAATAAGCCATTTCAATGAAAAAAAAAAAAAAAAACTTTTTAGAAAAAGGATTTTTCAGTGATTTTTCTTTACATTTCCATGTTTTGATTGAAAATGAAACAAAAAGCAAAAAATATATTAACTTTTTATTGCAATTCATTTTTTCTCTCAAAATTGCATAAATTATCCCCTTCTTAGCGTTTTTAGAGGAAATAATATCTCATCTGATAAATACTATCTTTTTTTTTTTAGTTAAGAAGAAAAGAATATATGCCATTTCACGAAAAAAGTTCCTTTTTAGCGAAAAAATAGATTTCTCGATGATTTTCTGATTATATCATTGTTTTCATAAAAAAATAAACAAAAAACAATGAATATAGCGACAATATAATTTTTTCTAGAAAAATTCATAAATGACGTGTTTTTCAACGTTTTTAGGAGTATTAATTAACGACATTTTACACAAAACCCCCTTTAACATGTATAATATTATCAATCTGGGTAATGACAAAATTTCTCCCTAAAAAGTGACTTTTTCAATGTTTTTATCTTATTTTCATTTGTTGGGGAAAAAAACACAAAAATACATTTATTTTGCGACAATATTTCTTTTCTCTAAAATTGCACAAACTACCCATTTTTATGTTTTCATCCATATTTTATGATAATATATTTTTTTCTCTAAAACTGCATAAATAATTCTTTTTTGGAAAGTTTTTCAGAGATTAGGAAAAAAGTATGACTTTACATCCAAAATTGAGTTTTTCAGTAATTTTCTTTTAGTTTTCATGTTTTAATTAAAAACCAGATTAAAACACTATATATATTTTTCCTCTAATGTTACATGAACTACCCTATTTAAACCTTTTTTTATAACAACATTTTAAAGAAAATCTCTTTTTCATGTTACATAAAATGTAATACAAAGCATTTCAATGAAAAAAAATAAATTTATTTTAGAAAAAAGATTTTTCAGTGTTTTTTCTTTACATTTCCATGTTTTGATTGGAAATTAAGATAAAAGCTAGAAATATATTATTTTTTTATTCTGATTCATTTATTCCTTAAAAGTTGCATAAATTACCCTTTTTTCAGCGTTTTAAGGATAATTAATATCTCATCTAAGAAAGACCATTTTTTTTTTTAGTTAAGAAGAAAGGAATGAATACCTTTACACGAAAAGAGTTACTTTTACCGAAAAATCAAAATTTTTTATGACTTTCTCCTTATGTCATTATTTTTATAAAAAATAATAAAAAAACAATGAATATTGCGACAATATATTTTTTTCTCAAATATTTTATAAATTACGTGTTGAAAAAAAGGTCATTTATTCAGTTTTAAAGAGAAAAAAATATTATCGTAAAATAAGGATAAAAACATTGAAATGGGTAATTTGTGCAATTTGAAAGAAAAACAATATTGTCGCAAAAAAGAATGTATTTTTTTGTTTTCTTCCACCAACATATAAAAATAAGATAAAACATTGGAAAAGTCAAATCATAGGTAGAAATTTATTCTTTACACAAACTGCATATATTATACTTGTAAAAGAGGGTTTTGTGTAAGATGCCGCTAATACTCCTAAAAACGTTGAAAAACACATCATCAAGTTTTTGAGAAAAAAGTATATTATCGCAATATTCATTTTTTTTTATGAAAACAATGAAATAAGCAGAAAATCATCGAAAAATCTACTCTTCCGGTGAAAAGGAACTTTTTTCGTGAAATGGCATATATTCCTTTCTTCTTAACTAAAAAAAGATGGTCTTTCTTAGATGAGATGTAAATTCTCCTAAAAACGCAGAAAAGGGAATAATTTATGCATTTTTGAGAGAAAAAAAATGAAATGCAATAAAAATTTAATATATTTTTTGCTTTTACCTTCATTTTCAATCAAAAATTGGAAATATAAAGAAAAAACACTGAAAAATCCTTTTTTTTTAACAGAAATATAAACTTTTTTACATTTAAACGGTTTTTATTACATTTTATGTAACATGAAAAAAAGATTTTCTTCAAAATGTTCTTAAAACCAATAAAAAGGTTTAAAGAGGTTAGTTTATGTAACTTTAATGAGAAAAAGGTATATATTGTGTATTGCTCTTGTTTTTAATTAAAACATGAAAATTAAAACAAAATTACTGAAAAACCCTTTTTTCGATGTAAAAACATACCTTTTTTCTAAATCTCTGAAAAACATTGAAAAAAGGGTCATTTATGCATTTTTAGAGAAAAAAAAAGTATAATCGTAAAATAAGGATAGAAACATAAAAATGGGTAGTTTGTGCAATTTTAGAGAAAAGAAATATTGTCGCAAAAAAGAAGTTATTATTTTTTTTCTTCCACCAAGATATGAAAATAAGATAAAAACATTGTAAAAGTCACTTTTTAGGCAGAAATTTTGTCTTTATACAAATTGCATATATTATACTTGTAGAAGGGGATTTTGTGTAAAATGCCATTAATACTCCTAAAAACGTTGAAAAACACGTCATTTATAAAAATTTTGAGAAAAAAGTATATTATCGCAATATTCATTGTTTTTTGTTAATTTTTTATGAAAACAATGAAATAAGCAAAAAATCATCGAAAAATCTAATTTTTTGGTGAAAAGGTAGTTTTTTCGTTAAATGGCATACATTCCTTTCTTCTTAACTAAAAAAAGATAGCCTTTTTTTAGGTAAGATGTTAATTCTCCTAAAAACGCTGAAAAGTGGATAATTTATGCAATTTTTAAGAGAAAATAAATGAATTGCAATAAAAATTTAATATATTTTTAAATTTTTCCTTCATTTTCAATCAAAACATCGAAATGTAAAGAAAAAACACTGAAAATTTTTTTTTCTAAAAGTAATATGTATTTTTTTCATTGAAATGGCTTGTATTACATTTTATGTAACATGAAAAAGGAATTTTCTAGAAAATGTTCTTAAAACCAAGAAAAATGTTTAAATAGGGTAGTTTATTTAACTTCAAAGGGAAAAAAATATATATTGTGTATTGGTCTTGTTTTTAATAAAACATGAAAATTACAAGAAAATTACTGAAAAACTCAGTTTTCGATTTAAAAACATACTTTATTCTAAATCTCTGAAAAACATTGAAAAAAGGGTCATTTATTCAGCTTTAGAGAAAAAAAATATTATCGTAAAATAAGGATAAAAACATAAAAATGGGTAGTTTGTGCAATTTTATAGAAAAAAATAATTGTCGCAAAAAAAATGTATTTTTTTGTTTTCTTCCACCAACAAAAGAAAATAAGATAAAAACACAGAAAAAGTCACTTTTTAGGCAGAAATTTTGTCTTTATACAAACTGCATATATTATACTTGTAAAGCAAGGTTTTGTGTAAAATGCCGTTAATACTCCTAAAAACGTTGAAAGACACGTCATTTATGAATATTTTGAGAAAAAAGTATATTGTCGCAATATTCATTGTTTTTTGTTTATTTTTTATGGAAACAATGAAATAAGCTGAATTTCATCGAAAAATCTACTTTGCCGGTGAAAAGGAACTTTTTTCGAGAAATGGCATATATTCCTTTCTTCTTAACTAAAAAAAGATGGTGTTTCTTAGATGAGATGTTAATTCTCCCAAAAACACTGAAAAGGGGATAGTGTATGCAATTTGAGAGAAAAAAAATGAATTGCAATAAAGTTAATATATTTTTTGCTTTTTTCTTCATTTACAATCAAAACATGAAAATGTAAAGAAAAAATACTGAAAAATTCTTTTTCTAAAAGAAATGTATATTTTTTTCATTGAAATGGCTTGTATTACATTTAATGTAACATGAAAAAGGGATTTTCACCAAAATGTTGTTAAAACCAATAAAAAGGTTTAAGTAGGGTAGTTTATGTTGCTTTAAAGAGAGAAAAATATATAGTGTATTAGTCTTGTTTTTAATTAAAACATGTAAATTAAAAGAAAACTGCTGAAAAACTCACTTTAGGGTGTAAAAACATTGTTTTTTTTATAAATCTCTGAAAAACATTGAAAAAAGGGTCATTTATGCAGTTTTAGAGAAAAAAAATATTCCTGTAATATGAGGATAAAAACAAAAATGAGTAGTTTGTGCAATTTTACAGAAAAGAAATATTGTCGCAAAAAAGACTGTATTTTTGTGTTTTCTTCCAACAACAAATGAAAATAAGATAAAAACATTGAAAAAGTCATTTTTTAGGCAGAAATTTTGTCTTTATACAAATTGGAAATATTATACATGTAAAAGGGGATTTTGTATAAAATGTCGATAATAGTCCTAAAAACGTTGAAAAACACGTCATTTAAGACATTTTTGAGAAAAAAGTATATTGTCGCAATATTCATTTTTTTTTATTTTTTTTTTATGAAAACAATGAAATAAGCAAAAAATCATCGAAAAATTTACTTTTCCCGTGAAAAGGAACTTTTGTCGTGAAATGGAATATATTCCTTTCTTCATAACTAAAAATAGATGGTCTTTCTTAGACGAGATGTTAATTCTCTTAAAAACGCGGAAAAGGGGATAATTTATGCAATTTTGTGAGAGAAAAAATGAATTGCAATAAAAAGTTAATATATTTCTTGCTTTTTCCTTCATTTTCAATCAAAACATGGAAATGTAAAGAAAAAACACTAAAAAAAATTTTTCTTAAAGAAATATGTATTTTTTTTTTATTGAAATGGCTTTTATTACACTTTATGTAACATGAAAAAAAGGATTTTCTAGAAAATGTTCTTAAAACCAATAAAAAGGTTTAAATAGGGTAGTTTATGTTACTTTAAAGGGAAAAAATATATATATTGTGTATTAGGGGAGACCGGGGCAAGTTGGCAACACGGGTAAGTTGGCACATTTGAAATAACTCCACTATTATCCGCTAGATAACGTTGATATTGATACCACGTCATGATCACAGCGCGCCTCCGTACTCACCCAAAAGAAGCCAGTGAGAGAGGTCGCACGATTTGCCTGTAGCGAGGAAAAGTTTGATTTTGACACCATATGGTAAAAAATCAATCACTTAGTCTGTTTCTTTTAAAATGCGCTTGGTTGTAGATGAATAAAATTTAATGCACCCATAACTTAACTTAGGGTTTAAAGATTATATACCCCCCAAACAGACCATGGAAAGTTTCACTGTGTGTATTTAAATCATACTAAATGGGAAATGGTATGGTTGGGGCAAGTTAGCTCAATATATATGGGGCAAATTGGCACAGTGCCAAATGACCTCAGGTGAAAGAGGAAGCCTTGTAACAATAGCTGTTGCTGTCTCAGCAACTGGCAATGTAGTTCCACCTTTTTTCATCTTCCCAAAAGTGCATTTCCGTGATCATTTCCTTAAATGTGCTCCTCCTGGTAGTTCTGGATCTGCCAACCCATCAGGATGGATGAAAGAGTCACATTTTCTGGAATTTTTAGAGCATTTTGTCAAACACACTAAATGCTCTAAAGAAAAACCAGTTATTTTGTTACTAGACAATCATGGCTCGCATCTATCCATACAGGGCCTTGATTTTTGTAAAGCAAATGGCATTACACTGTCAGGGAGTTATTTTATACATGCCTTAACTGTGACTCAGATGAGAATTTAGATTAAATTCACCTCTAGTATTAAGTATTTTCTGCAATTATGACCTCGAAGTGCAATTATTTTCATTTAGATGTTTTGAAAGTTATCCTATTTTTTTCTTTTCGTATTAATGGTTACTTTTTTTGCTAGGAAAACATATAAGTTTATATGGAATAGTGTACTCTTCATATGAAGCACTGCACATAATCCGTGTTAAAATTTAGTGCTACATACTTTTCATTTGATATCAATATCTATTGTGCCAACTTACCCTCTAATGTGTATCAACTTACCCCGCACATGGGGCAAGTTGGCACACGTGAAATATTTTTTTCTAAAGGATGCTGTGCTTTTGTTTTGAAGGAAAATTAATATCTTATTACATGGAAAGTAAGAGGAATGCTCATATTTTTCAATGAAAGTAAAAGATTACCAAAATTGTTTGTTGTTTTTCTTTTATCAAGGAAAGTCTATAAAGCGTGCCAACTAGCCCCAGTATCCCTTAGTCTTGATTTTAATTAGCACAAGAAAATTTAAAGAAAATTACGAAAAAACTCATTTTTCGATGTAAAAAGTTACTTTTTTCTAAATCTCTGAAAAACATTGAAAAAAGGGTCATTTATTCAGCTTTAGAGAAAAAAAATATGATCGTAAAATAAGGATATTCTTTTATGAAAAAGAAATATTGTCGCAAAAAAGAATGTAATTTTTAGTTTTCTTCCACCATCAAATGAAAATAAGTTAAAAACATTGAAAAAGTCACTTTTTAGGCAGAAATTTTGTCTTTATACAAACTGCATATATTATATATGTAAAAGGGTGTTTTGTGTAAAATGCGGTTAATACTCCTAAAAACGTTAAAAAACATATAACTTTTAAGAAAAAAAGTATATTATCGCAATATTCATTGTTTTTTGTTTATTTTTTATGAAAACAATGAAATAAGCAGAAAATCATTGAGGAATCTACTTTTCCGGTGAAAAGTAACTTTTTCTTGAAATGGCATATATTCCTTTCCTCTTAACTAAAAAAAAGATGGCCTTTCTTAGATGAGATGTTTTTTCTCCTAAAAATGCTGAAAAGGGGAATAATTTATGCAATTTTTAGAGAAAAAAATTAATTGCAATAAAAAGTTAATATATTTCTTGCTTTTTCCTTCATTTTCAGTCAAAACATGTAAATAAAAAAAAAACACTGAAAAATCCTTTTTTTTTTATAAGAAATATATATTTTTTTCATTGAAATTGCTTGTATTAATTTTTATATAACATGAAAAAGGGATTTTCTTCAAAATATTGGAAAAACCTTTAAAAAGGTTTAAATAGTGTAGTTTATGTAACTTTAAAGAGAAAAAAAATATATAGTGTACTGGTCTTGTTTTTAGTTAAAACATGACAATTAAAAGAAAATTACTGAAACTTTTTGATGTCACAACATACTTTTTTCTTAATCTCTGAAAAACATAGAAAAAAGGGTCATTTATGCAGTTTTAGAGAAAAAAATACATTATTGTAAAATAATGATAAAAACATAAAAATGGGTAGTTTCTGCAATTTTTGAGAAAAAAAATATTGTCACAAAAAAGAATGTATTTTTTTGTTTTTCTTCCACTAACAAATGAAAATAAGATAAAAACATTGAAAAAGTCAATTTTTGGGCAGAAATTTTGTCTTTATACAAATTGCATATATTATACTTGTAAAAAAGGATTTTGTGTAAAATGCCGTTAATACTCTTAAAAACGTTGAAAAACACGTCATTTAGGAAATTTTTGAGAAAAAAGTATATTGTCGCAATATTCATTGATTTTTGTTTATTTTTTATGAAAACAATGAAATAAGCAGAATATCATCGAAAAATCTACTTTTTCGGTGAAAAGGAACTTGTTTCGTGAATTGGCATATATTCCTTTCTTCATAACTAAAAAAAGATGGTCTTTCTTAGATGAGATATTAATTCTCCTGAAAACGCTGAAAAGGGGATAATTTATGCAACTTTGAGAGAAAATAAATGAATTGCAATAAAAAGTTAATATATTTCATGCTTTTTACGTCATTTTCAATCAAACCATGAATATGTAGAGAAAAAACACTGAAAAATCCTTTTTCTAGAAAAAATATATATTTTTTTTCATTGAAATGGAATGTATTACATTTTATGTAAACTGAAATAAGGATTTTCTTCAAAATGTTGTTAAAATCAATAAAAAGGTTTAAATTGATATTTTATGTTATTTTAAAGAGAAAAAAATATATAGTGTATTGGTCTTGTTTTTAATTAAAACATGAAAATTAAAAGAAAGCTACTGAAAAACACTCCTTTTGATGTAAAAACATACTTTTTTTTATAAAACTCTAAAAAACACTGAAAATAGGGTCATTTACGCAGTTTTAGAGAAAAAAAAATATTATCATAAAAAAGGATAAAAACATAAAAATGGGTAGTTTGTGCAATTTTAGAAAAAAAAAAAAAAATTAGCAAAAAAGAATGTTTTTTTTTGTTTTCTTCCACCTACAAATGAAAATAAGATAAAAACATTGAAAAAGTCACTTTTTAGGCAGAAATTTTGGCTTTATACAAATTGCATAATATTATACTTGAAAAAAAAGGTTTTATGTAAAATGCCGTTAATACTCCTAAAACGTTGAAAAACACGACATTTATGAAATTTTTGAGTATAAAGTGTATTGTCACAATATTCATTGTTTTTTTTTTTAATTTTTATGAAATCAATGAAATAAGAAGAAAATCATAGAAAAATCTACTTTTTCGGTGATAAGGAAGTTTTTTCCTTAAATGGCATATATTCCTTTCTTCTGAACTAAAAAAAGATGGTCTTTCTTAGATAGACGTTAATTCTCCTAAAAACGCTGAAAAAAGGATAATTAATGCAATTTTCAGAGAAAATAAATGAATTGCAATAAGAAGTTAATACATTTCTTGCTTTTTTCCTTCATTTAAAAAAAAACATGGAAATGTAAAGAAAAAAACACTGAAAAATCCTTTTTCTAAAATAAATAAATATAGAGATTTAGAAAAAAAAAAAGTTTTTACATCCAAAAGTGAGTTTTTCAATAATATTCTTTTAATTTTCATGATTTAATTAAAAACAAGACCAATACACTATATATTTTTTTCTCTTTAAAGTTACATAAACTACCCTATTTAAACCTTTTTATTGGTTTTAACAACATGTTGAAGAAAAGCTTTTTTTCATGTTTCATAAAATGTAATAGAAGCCATTTCAATGAAAAATATATATATTTCTTTTAAAAAAGGATTTTTCAGTGTTTTTTCTTTTCATTTCCATGTTTTGATTGAAAATGAAGGAAAAAGCAAAAAATATATTAACTTTTATCGCAATTCATTTTTTTCTCTTAAAATTGCATACATTGTCCCGTTTTCAACGTTTTTAGGAGAATTAACATCTCATCTAGGAAAGATCATCTTGTTTTAGTTAAGAAAAAAGGAATATATGCCAGTTTCTTTTCACCGAAAAAGAAGATAATTTCTAGATTTTCTCCTTATTTCTTTATTTTCATAAAAAAATAAACAAAAAACAATGAATATTGCGACAATATGCTTTTTTCTGAATCATTTCATAAATGACGTGTTTTTCAACGTTTTTAGGAGTATTAACGGCATTTTACAGTAAACCCGCTTTTACAAGTATAATATATGCATTTTGTATAAAGACAAAATTGCTGCCTAAAAAGTGCCTTTCCAATGTTTTTATCTTATTTTAATTTGTTGGTGGAAAAAAAAAAAAAAAAAACATTCGTTTTTGTGACAATATTTCTTTTCTTAAAAATTGCTAAAACTACCCAATGGTTATTATGTTTTTATCCTTATCTTACGATAATATTTTTTTTCTCTAAAACTGCATAAATGACCCTTTTTTCAATGTTTTTCAGAGATTTAGAAAAAAATATGTTTTTACATCCAAAAGCGAGTTTTTCAGTATTTTTTCTTAATTTTCATGTTTTAATTATAAACAAGAGCAATACACTATATATTTTTTTCTCTTTAAAGTTACATAAACTACCACATTTAAACCTTTTTATTGGTTTTAACAACATGTTGAAGAAAATCCCTTTTTCATATTACATAAAATGTGACACAAGCCATTTCAATGAAAAAAAAAATATATTTTTTTTTGGGAAAAGGATTTTTCAGTGTTTTTTCTTTACATTTCCATGTTTTGATTGAAAATGAAGAAAAAAGCAAAAAATATATTAACTTTTTATTGCAGTTCATTTTTTTTCTCTCAAAACTTCAGCATTTTTAGGAGAACTAACATCTCATCTAAGAGAGACCATCTTTTTTTTAGTTGAGAAGAAAGAAATATATGTCATTTCACGAAAAAAGTTCCTTTTCACCGAAAAAGTAGATTTTTCGATGATTTTTTGCTTATTTCATTGTTTTCATAAAAAAAAAAACAATGAATATTGCGATAATATACTTTTTTTCTCAAAATTTTTATAAATGACGTGTTTTTTAACATTTTTAGGAGTAGTAACGGCATTTTACACATAACTCCCTTTTACAAGTATAATATATGTAATTTGTATAAAGACAAAATTTCTGCCTAAAATGTGACTTTTTCTGTGTTTTTATCTTGTTTTCATTTGTTGTTGGAAGAAAACCAAAAAATACATGCTTTTTTGCGACAATATTTCTTTTCTCTAAAATTGCACAAACTACCCATTTTTATGTTTTTATCCTTATATTACAAGAATACGTTTTTTTTTCTCTAAAACTGCATAAATTACCCTTTTTTCTATGTTTTTCAGAGATTTAGAAAAAAGTATGTTTTTACATCCAAAATGAAGTTTTCAGTATTTTTCTTTTAATTTTCATGCTTTAATAAAAAACAAGACCAATACACTATATATTTTTTTCCCTTTAAAGTTACATAAACTATCCTATTTAAACCTTTTTATTGGTTTTAAGAACATTTTCTAGAAAATCCCTTTTTTATGTTACATAAAATGTAATAGAAGCCATTTCAATGAATATAATATATATTTCTTTTAGAAAAAGGACTTCTCAGTGTTTTTTCTTTACATTTACATGTTTTTATTGATAATGAAGGTAAAATGAAGAAATATATTAACTTTTTATTGCAATTCATTTTTTTTTCTCAAAATATCATAAATTATTCCCTTTTCAGCATTTTTAGGAGAAATACCATCTCAACTAAGAAATACTATCTTTTTTTAAGTTAAGAAGAAAGGAATATTTGATATTTCACAAAAAAGTTCCTTTTCACCGGAAAAGTAGATTTCTCGATGATTTTCTGCTTATTTCATTGTTTTCATAAAAAAATATACAAAAAACAATGAATATTGCAACAATATATTTTTCCTCAAAAATTTCATAAAAGACGTGGTTGTCAACGTTTTTAGAAGTATCAACGGCATTTTACACAAAAACTTGTTTTACAAGTATAATAAATGCAATTTGTATAAAGACAAAATTTCCGCCTAAAAAGAGACTTTTTCAATGTTTTTCTCTTATTTTCATTTGTTGTTGGAAGAAAACAAAAAAATGAATTATTTTTTTCGTCAATATCTCTTTTCTCTAAAATTGCAAAAACTACCCGTTTTTATGTTTTTATCCTTATATTACGAGAATATATATTTTTCTAAAACTGCATAAATGACCCTTTTTTCCATTTTTTTCAGAGATTTAGAAATACAGCATGTTTTTACATTCAAAAGTGAGTTTTTCTGTAATTTTCTTTTAATTTTCATGTTTTATTTAAAGAAAAGACCAATACACTATATATTTTTTTTCATTCATTTGCATTCATTATATTTTCATTTGTTGGTAAAAGAAAACCAAAAAATACATACTTTTTTGTGACAATATTTCTTTTCTCTAAAATTGCAAAAAGTAGAAATTTTTATGTTTTTATCCTTATTTTACGATAATATTTTTTTTCTCTAAAACTGCATAAATGACCCTTTTTTCAATGTTTTTCAGAGATTTAGAAAAAGAATATGTTCTTACATTCAAAAGTGAGTTTTTCAGTAATTTTTTTTTTAATTGTCAAATTTTAATTAAAAACAAGACCAATACGCTATATATATTTTTTCTCTTTAGAGTTACATATACTATACTATTTAAAATATTTAATTGGTTTAAACAATATTTTGAAGAAAATCTCTTTTTCATGTTACATAAAATGTAATACAAGCCATTCCAATGAAAAAAATATATATTTATTTTAGAAAAAGCATTTTTCAGTGTTTTTTCTTTACATTTCCATGTTTTGATTGAAAATGAAGAGAAAAGGAAAAAATATAATAACTTTTTATTGCAATTTAATTTTTTTCTTTGAAAATTGCATAAATTATCCTCTTTTGAGCGTTTTAAGGAAATTTAACATCTCATGTAGGAAAGAGCATCGTTTTTTTTTAGTTAGGGAGAAAGGAATACATACCATTTCACGAAAAAAGTTCCTTTTCACCGAAAAAGTAGATTTTTCGATGATTTTTTGCTTATTTCATTGTTTTCATAAAAATTAAACAAAAAACAATGAATATTTCGACAATATACTTTTTTCTCAAAAACTTCATAAATGACGTTTTCAGGAGTATTAACGGCACTTTACACAAAACCCTCTTTTACATGTATAATATATGCAATTTGTATAAAGACAAAATTTCTGTCTAAAAAGTGACTTCTGCAATGTTTTTATCATATTTTCATTTGTTGGTGGAAGATAACCAAAAAATACATTTTTTTTGTGAAAATATTTCTTTTCTAAAAAAATGCACACACTACCCATTTTTATGTTTTTATTTTTATTTTACGATATATTTTTTTCTCTAAAACTGAATGAATGACCCTTTTTTCAATGTTTGTCAGAGATTTAAAATAAAAGTATGCTGTTTCTTCGAAAAGTGAGTTTTTCAGTTATTTTCTTTTACTTTTCATGTTTTAATTAAAAACAAGACCAATGCACAATACATATTTTTTTCCCTTTTAAGTTACATAAAATACCCTATTTAAACCTTTTTATTTGTTTTAAGAACATTTTCTAGAAAATCCCTTTTTCATGTTACATAAAATGTAATACAAGCCATTTTAATGAAAAAAAAAAAAAAAATTTCTTTTAGAAAAAGAAATTTTCAGTGTTTTTTCTTTACTTTTATATGTTTTGATTGAAAATGAAGGAAAAAGCAAAAATTATGTTAACTTTTTATAGCAATTAATTTTTTTTTAAATTGCATAAATTATCCTCTTTTCAGCGTTGTTAGGAGAATTTATATATCATCTAAGAAACACCATTTGTTTTAGTTAAGAAGAAAGGAATATATGCCATTTCACGAAAAAAGTTCCTTTTCACCGAAAAAGTAGATTTGTCGATGATTTTTTGCTTATTTCTTTGTTTTCATAAAAAAATAAAACAATGAATATTTCGACAATATATTATTTTCTCAAAAACATCATAAATGACGTGTTTTTCAACGTTTTTAGGAGCATTAATGGCAATTAACCCAAAAAATCCTTTTACAAGTATAATATATGCAATTTGTATTATAAAAAAATTTTTGCCTAAAAAGTGAGTTTTTCAATGTTTTTCTCTTATTTTCATTTTTTGGTGGAAGAAAACAAAAAAATACATTCTTTTTTGCGACTACATTTCTTTTCTCTAAAATTGCAAAAACTACCCATTTTTATGTTTTTATCATTGTTTTACGATAATATTTTTTTTTCTCCAAAACTGCATAAATCACGTTTTTTTTTCGATGTTTTTCAAAGATTAAAAAAAAAAAAATGTTTGTACATCCAAAAGTGAGTTCTTCTGTAATTTGCTTTTAATTTTCATGTTTTAATTAAAAACAAGACCAATACACTATATATTTATTTCTCTTTAAAGTTACATAAACTACCCTATTTAAACCTTTTTATTGGTTTTAATAACATTTTGAAGAAAATATTTTTTCATGTTTCATAAAATGTAATACAAGCCATTTCAATAAAAATATATATATATATTTCTTTTAGGAAAAGGAGTTTTCATTATTTTTCTTTACATTTCCATATTTTGATTAAAAATTAAGGAAAAAGCAAGAACTATGTTAACTTTTTATTGCAATTAATTTTTTTTCTCTCAAAATTGCATAAATTATCCTCTTTTCAGCGCTTTTAGGAGAATTAACACCTCATTTAAGAAACACAATCTTTTTTTTAGTTAAGAAGATAGGAATATATGCCATTTCACACAAAAAAGTTGCTTTTCAGCGAAAAAGTAGATTTTTCGATGATTTTTTGCTTATTTGATTGTTTTAATAAAAATTAAACAAAAAACAATGAATATTGTGACAATATACTTTTTTCTCTAAATATTCATTAATGACGTGTTTTTCAACGTTTTTATGAGTATTAACAACATTTTACACAAAACTTCCTTGTACAAGTATAATATATGCAATTTGTATAAAGACAAAATTTCTTCCTAGAAAGTGACTTTTTCAATGTTTTTATCTAATTTTCATTTGTTGGACGAAGAAAAACAAAAAATGCATTATTTTTTGCGACTATATTTCTTTTCTCTAAAAATGCACAAACTACCCATTTTTCTGTTTTTATCCTTATTTCACGGTAATATTTTTTTTCTCTAAAACTGCATAAATGACACTTTTTTCAGTGTTTTTCAGAGATTTAGAAAAAAAGTATATTGTTACATCCAAATATGAGTTTTTCAGTAATTTTTTTTTTAATTTTCATGTTTTAATTAAAAACAAGGCCAATACACTATATATTTTTTTCTCTTTAAAGTTACATAAACTGTCCTATTTAAACCTTTTTATTGGTTTTAACAACATTTTGATGAAAATCCCTTTTTCATGTTACATAAAATTTAATACCAGCCATTTCAATGAAAAAAAATGTTTTTTTAGAAAAAGGATTTTTCTGTTTTTTTTCTTTACATTTCCATGTTTTTATTGAAAATGAAGGAAAAAGCAAGAAATATATTAACTTTTTATTGTAATTCATTTATTTTCTTTAAAATTGCATAAATTATACTCTTTTCATCGTATTAAGGAGAATTAACATCTCATCTAAGAAAGAGCATCAATTTTTAGTTAATAAGAAAGGAATATATGCCAGTTCTCGAAAAAAGTTCCTTTTCACCGCAAAAGTAGTTTTTTTGATGATTTTCGGCTTATTTCATAGATTTCATAAAAATTAAACAAATAACAATGATTATTGTAACAATATACTTTTTTCTTAAAAACTTAATAAATGACGTGTTTTTCAACGTTTTTAGGAGTATTAACGGCATTTTACACAAAACCCTCTTTTACAAGGATAATATATGCAATTTGTATAAAGACAAAATTTCAACCTAAAAAGTGACTTTTCCAATGTTTTTATCTTAATTTAATTTTTGGTGGAAGAAAACCAAAAATTACATTTTTTTTTGCGACAATATTTCTTTTCTCTAAAATTGCGCAAACTATTAATTTTTATGTTTTTATCCTTATTTTACGATAATATATTTTTTTCTCTAACACTGCATAAATGACCATTTTTTCAATGTTTTTAAGAGATTTAGAAAAAAGTATGTTTTTAAATCCATAAGTCAGTTTTTCAGTAATTTTCTTTTAATTTTTATGTTTTAATTAAAAACAAGACAAATACACTATATATTTTTTTCTCTTTAAAGTTACATAAACTACCCTATATATTATTTTATTGGTTTTAACAACATTTTTAAGAAAATTCCTTTTTCATGTTACATAAAATGTAATAAAAGCAATTTCAAGGAAAAAATATATATTTATTTTAGAGTAAGGATTTTTCAGTGTTTTTTCTTTACATGTCCATGTTTTGATTGAAAATGAAGAAAAAAGCAAGAAATATATTAACATTTTACTACAATTCATTTATTTTCTCTCAAAATTGCATAAATTATCCCTTTTTCTGCGTTTTTAGGAAAATTAACATCTCATCTAAGGAAGACCATCTATTTTTAGTTAAGAAGAAAGAAATATATGCCATTTCACGAAAAAAAAGTTCCTTTTTACCAAAAAAGTTGATCTTTCGATGAATTTCTGCTTATTTCATTGTTTTCATAAAAAAAAACAATGAATATTGTGATAATATACTTTTTACTCAAAAACTTCATATATGACGTTTTTCAACATTTTTAGGAGTATTTACGGCATTTTACACTAAATATTCTTTTACAAGTATAATATATGAAAATTGTAAAAAGACAAAATTTCTGCCTAAAAAGTGACTTTTTCAAAGTTTTTATCTTATTTTCATTTGTTGGTGGAAGAAAACCAAAAAATGCATTATTTTTTCATCTATATTTCTTTTCTCTAAAATTGCAATAACTACACATTTTTATGTTTTTATCCTATTTTTACGATAATATGTTTTTTTTTTCTCTAAAACTGCATAAATGACCCTTTTTTCATTGTTTTTTAGAGATTTAGAAAAAAAAGTATATTTTTACATCCAAAAGTGAGTTTTTCTGTAATTTTCTTTTAACTTTTATGTTTTAATTAAAAACAAGACTAATATACTATATATTTTTATCTCTTTAAAGTTACATAAACTACCCTACTTATACATTTTTATTGGTTTTAAGAACATTTTGAAGAAAATCAATTTTTTATGTTACATAGAATGTAATACAAGCCATTTTAATGAAAAAAATATGTATTTCTTTTAGAAAAAGGATTTTTCAGTGTTTTTTCTTTACATTTCCATGTTTTGATTGAAAATGAAGGAAAAAGCAAGAAATATATTAATTTTTTATAGCAATTAATTTTATTCAATCATTTATGCATAAATTATCCTCTTTTCAGCGTTTTTAGGAGAATTAACATCTCATTTAAGAAACACCATCTTTTTTTACTTTAGAAGAAAGGAATATTAGCATTTCATGAAAAAATTACATCTCACCAAAAAGAAGATTTTCCAATGATTTTGTACTTAGTTCATTGTTTTCATAAAATTAAACAAAAAACAATTACTATTGTCAAAATATTTTTTTTTCTCAAAAATTTCATAAATGACGTGTTTTTCAACGTTTTTAGGAGTTAACGGCATTTTACACAAAACCGCCTTTTACAAGACGTATAATATGTGCAATTTGTATAAAGACAAAATTTTTGCCTAAAAAAAGACTTTTTCAATGTTTTTATCTTATTTTTATTTGTTGGTGAAAGAAAACCAAAAAATACATTTTTTTTGACAATATTTCCTTTCTCTAAAATTGCACAAACTACCCATTTTTATGTTTTTATTGCTATTTTACGATAATATTTTTTTTCTCTAGAACTGCATAAATGACCCTTTTTTAATGTTTTTCAGAGATTTAAGGAAAGAGTATGTTCTTTCATCCAAAAATGAGTTTTTTGGTAATTTTTTTTTAATTGTCATGTTTTAATTAAAAACAAGACCAATACACTATATAATTTTTTCTCTTTAAAGTAACATAAATACCCTATTTAAACCTTTTTATTGGTTTTAACAATATTTTGAAGAAATTTTTTTTTCATGTTACATAAAATGTAATATAAGCCATTTCAATGAAAAAAAAAATATTTCTTTTAGAAAAAGGATTTTTTATTGATTTTTCTTTATATTTCCATGTTTTGATTGAAAATGAAGCAAAAAGCAAATAATATATTAACTTTTTATTGCAATTACTTTTTTTTCTCTTAAAATTGCATGAATTATCACCTTTTTAGCGCTTTTAGAAGAAATAATATCTCATCTAATAAATACCATCTTTTTTTTTAGTTAAGAAGATAGGAATATATGCCATTTCATGAAAAAATTACTTTTTAGCGAAAAAGTAGATTTCTCGATGATTTTCTGCTTATATCATTGTTTTCATAAAAAAATAAACAAGAAACAATGAATATTGCGACAATATATTTCTTCCCAAAAATTTCATAAATGACGTGTTTTTCAACGTTTTTAGGAGTATCAACGGCATTTTACACAAAACCTCGTTTTATAAGTATAAAAAATGCAATTTGTATAAAGACAAAATTTTCGCCTAAAAAGAGACTTTTTTAATGTTTTTCTCTTATTTTTATTTGTTGTTGGAAAAAAACAAAAAATGCATTTTTTTTGCGACAATATTTATTTTCTCTAAAATTGCAAAAACTACTTAATTTTATGTTTTTATCGTTATATTACGAGAATATATATATTTTTTCTATAACTGCATAAATGACACTTTTTTCAATGTTTTTGATAGATTTAGAAAAAAAGTATGTTTTTACATCCAAAAGTGAGTTTTTCTGTAATTTTCTTTTAATTTTTATGTTTTATTAAAGAAAAGTCCAATACACTATATATTTTTTTCTTTTTAAAAGTATATAAACTACAGTATTTAAAACTTTTTTTTGGTTTTAACAATATTTGGAAGATAATCCCTTTTTCATGTCACATAAAATGTACTACAAGCCAATTCAATGAAAAAAATATATATTTCTTTTAGAAAAAGGTTTTTTCAGTGTTTGTTCTTTACATTTCCATGTTTTGATTGAAAATGAAGGAAAAAGCAAGAGTTATATTAAATTTTTATTGCAATTAATTTTTTTATTCTCAAAATTGCATAAATTATCCCCTTTTCAACGTTTTTAGGAGAAATAACATCCCAATTAAGAAATACTATCTTTTTTTTTTAGTTAAAAAAAGGAATATATGCCATTTCACGAAAAAAGTTCCTTTTCATCGGAAAAGTAGATTTCTTGATGATTTTCTGCTTATTTAATTTTTTCCATAAAAAAAAAACAATAAATATTGCGCCAATATACTTTTTCCTCAAAAATTTCATAAAAAACGTGTTTTTCCAACTTTTTTAGGGGTATTAACGGCATTTTACACAAAACCCCCTTTTACAAGAATAATATACACAAATTGTATAAAGACAAAATTTCTGTTTAAAAAGAGACTTTTTCAATGTTATTATCTTATTTTCATTTGTTGTTGGAAGAAAACAAAAAAATACATTATTTTTTGCGACTATATTTATTTTCTCTATAATTGCAAAAACTACCCATTTTTATGATTTTATCCTTATATTACATGAATATTTTTTTTTCTCTAAAACTGCATAAATGACCCTTTTTTCAATGTTTTTAAGAGATTTAGAAAAAAAAGTATGTTTTTACATCCAAAAGTGAGTTTTCTGTAATTTTCTTTTAATTTTCATGTTTTAATCAAAAACAAGACCAATACACTATATATTTTTTTCTCATTAAAGTTACATAAACTATACTATTTACAGCTTTTTTTTTGGTTTTAACAATATTTGGAAGAAAATCCCTTTTTCGTGTTAAATAAAATGTAACACAAGCCTTTTCAATGAAAAAAAAATATATATTTCTTTAAGAAAAAGGAGTTTTAAGTGTTTGTTCTTTAAATTTCAATGTTTTGATTGAAAATGAAGGAAAAAGCAAGAAATATATTAACTTTTTATTGCAATTCATTTTTTTTTCTCAAAATTGCATAATTTTTCCCCTTTTCAGCGTTTTTAGGAGAAATAACATCTCATCTAAGAAAGATCATCTTTTTTTTTTAGTTAAGAAGAAAAGAATATATGCCATTTCAAGAAAAAAATTTCCTTTTCACGGGAAAAGTAGATTTTTCGATGTTTTTCTGCGTATTTCAATGTTTTCATAAAAAAAAAAAACAATGTAAATTGGGACAATATACTTTTTTCTCAAAAATTTCATAAATGACGTAATTTTCAACGTTTCTTTGAGTATTAACGGCATTTTACACAAAATTTGTATTAAGACAAAATTCCTGCCTAAAAAGGAATTTTTTTGTTTTTATATATATATTTTTTTGTTTATGGAAGAAAACAAAAAAAAAAAACATTCTTTTCTGCGACTATATTTCTTTTCTCTAAAATTGCACAAACTACATATTTTAATGTTTTTATCCTTTTTTAACGATAGTATATATATATATTTTTTTAAACTATAAATTACCCTTCTTTCAATGTTTTTCAGAGAATTAGAAAAAATGAATGTCTAGTCTTCCAAAAGTGAGTTTTTCAGTAATTTTCTTTTAATTTTCATGTTTTAATTAAAAACAAGACCAATACACTATATATTTTTTTCTCTTTAAAGTTACATAAGCTACCCTATTTAAACCTTTTTGTTAGTTTTAACAACATTTTGAAGAAAATCTCTATTTCATTTTACAAAAAATGTAATACAAGCCATTTCAATGAAAAAAATATATATTTCTTTTAGAAAAAATATTTTTCAGTGTTTTTCTTGACATTTTCATGTTTTGATTGACAATAAAGGAAAAAGCATGAAATATGTTAACTTTTCATTGCAATTTATTTATTTTCTCTCAAAATTGCATAAAGTATCCCCTTTTCAGCGTTTTCAGGAGAATTAATATCTCATCTAAGAAAGACCATCTTTTTTTTAGTTAAGAAGAAAGGAATATATACCATTTTACGAAAAAGGTTCCTTTTCACCGGTAAAGTAGATTTTTTGATGATTTTCTGCTTCATTGTTTTTATAAAAAAATTAACAAAAAAACAATGAATTTTGCGACAATATACTTTTTTCTAAAACAATTCATAAATGTCGTGTTTTTTTAACGTTTTTAGGAGTATTAACGGCATTTTACACAAAATAATTTTTTACAAGTACAATATATGCAATTTGTATACAGAGAAAAATTCTGTCTAACAAGTGACTTTTTCAATGTTTTTATCTTATTTTCATTTGTTGGTTGAAGAAAACCGTAAAAATACATTCTTTTTTGCGACAATATTTATTTTCTCTAAAACTGCACAAACTACCCATTTATATGTTTTTATCCTTATTTTACGATAATATATTTTTTT
The DNA here is from genome assembly GCA_020233015.1 of Callinectes sapidus. Lineage (NCBI taxonomy): Eukaryota > Metazoa > Arthropoda > Malacostraca > Decapoda > Portunidae > Callinectes > Callinectes sapidus. The sequence goes on along the minus strand of JAHFWG010000289.1, from coordinate 21,558 downwards.
CTCTAAAACTGCAGAAATGACCCCTTTTTCAATGTTTTTCAGAGATTTAGAAAAAAAAGTATGTTTTGACATCAAAAAGTGAGTTTTTCAGTACTTTTTTTTAATTGTCATGTTTTAATTAAAAACAAGACCAATACACTATATATTTTTTTTTCTCTTTAATTTTACATAAACTACACTATTTAAACTTTTTTATTGGTTTTAACAATGTTTTTAAGAAAATCCTTTTTTCACGTTACATAAAATGTAATACAAGCAATTTCAATGAAAAAATATATATTTCTTTTAGAAAAAGGATTTTACAGTGTTTTTTCTTTACATTTCCATGTTTTGATTGAAAATGAAGGAAAAAGCAAGAAATATATTAACTTTTAAATGCAATTCATTTTTTTTTCTCGCAAAATTGCATAAAATTTTTTTTTAGTAAAAAAGAAAGGAATATATGCCATTTCACGAAAAAAGTTTCTTTTAACCGGAAAAGTAGATTTCTCGATGATTTTCTGCTTATTTCATTGTTTTCATAAAAAATAAACAAAAACCAATGAATATTGCCTAATAACTTTTTTTATTTTTTTATTTTTATAAATGTGTATTTCAACGTTTTTTGGAGTATTAACGGCATTTTACACAAAACCCCCTTTAAAATCTGTTACATATGCAGTTTGTATAAAGACAAAATTTCTGCCTAAAAAGTGACTTTTTCAATGTTTCTATCTTAATTTCATTTGTTAGTGGAAGAAAACCAAAAAATACATCCTTTTTGGTGACAATATTTCTTTTCTCTAAAATTGCACAAAGTACCCATTTTTATGTTTTTATTCCTATTTTACGATAATATTTATTTTCTCTAAAACTTAATAAATGACTTTTTTTCAATGTTTTTTCAGAGATTTAGAAAAAAGTATGTTTTTACATCGAAAAGTGAGTTTTTGAGAATTTTCTTTTAAATTAATATTTAAAATATTTATATTTAAAAAAATATAAATTTCTTTTAGAAAAAGGATTTGTCAGTGTTTTTTCTGTACATTTCCATGTTTTGATTGAAAATGAAGAAGAAAACTCTAAAAATTGCATAAAATATCTTTTTTTAATGTTTTTAGGCAAATTAACATCTCATCTAAGAAAGGCCATCTTTTTTTTAGTTAAGAAGAAAGGAATATATGTAATTTCACGAAAAAAGTTGCTTTCCACCGAAAAAGTAGATTTTTTCGATGATTTTCTTCTTATTTCATTGTTTTCATAAAAAAAAACAAACAAAAAACAATGAATATTGCGAAAATATACTTTTTTCTAACAAAATTAATAAATGACGTTTTTTTCAACATTTTTAGGAGTATTAACGGCATTTTACACAAAACCCCCTTTTATATGTATATTATTATTAATTTGTATAAGGACAAAAATTCTGCCGAAAAAGTGACTTTTTTAATGTTTTTATCTTATTTTCATTTGTTGGTGGAAAAAACATACAAAAATACATTCTTTTTTGGGACAATATTTCTTTTCTCTAAAATTGCACAAATTACCCATTTTTATGTTTTCATCCTTATTTTACGATAATATATTTTTTTTCTCTAAAACTGCATAAATGACCCTTTTTTGCAACGTTTTTCAGAGATTAGGAAAAAAGTATGTTTTTACATCCAAAAGTGAGTTTTTCAGTAATTTTCTTTTAATTTTAATGTTTTAATTAAAAAGAAAATTAAAACACTGTATATATTTTTTCTCTAATGTCACATCAACTACCCTATTTAAACCTTTTTTTTTTTCAACAACATTTTGAAGAAAATCTGTCTTTCAAGTTACATAAAATGTAATACAAGGCATTTCAATGAAAAATAAATAAATTTCTTTTAGAAAAAGGATTTTTCAGTGTTTTTTCTTTACATTTCCATGTTTTGATTGAAAATGAAGATAGAAGCAAGAAATACATTAATTTTTTATTCCGATTAATTTTTTCTTTAAAGATTGCATAAATTACCCTTTTTTCAGAGTTTTAAGGATAATTAATATCTCATCTAAGAAAGACCATTTTTTTTTTTTAGTTAAGAAGAAAGGAATGAATGCCTCTACACGAAGAGAGTTCATTTTGCCGAAAAATCAGGTTTTTTTATGATTTTCTCCTTATTTCATTGTTTTCATAAAAAAATAATAAAAAACAATGAATATTGCGACAATATATTTTTTTTCTCAAAAATTTCATAAACTACGTGTTAAAAAAGTCATTTATTCAGTTTTAAAGAGAAAAAAATATTATCGTAAAATAAGGATAAAAACATTAAAATGGGTAATTTGTGCAATTTAAAAAAAGAAAAAAAATATTGTCGCAAAAAACAATTTATTTTTAGGTTTTCTTCCACCAACATATAAAAATAAGATAAAGCATTGAAAAAGTCACTTCTTAGGCAGAAATTTTGTCTTTATACAAACTGCATATATTATACTTGTAAAAGAGGGTTTTGTGTAAGATGTCGTTAATACTCCTAAAAATTTTGAAAAACATGTCATTTATGAAGTTTTTGAGAAAAAAGTATATTATCGCAATATTAATTTTTTTTTATGAAAACAATGAAATAAGCAGAAAATCATCGAAAAATCTACTCTTCCAGTGCAAAGGAACTTTTTACGTGAAATGCCATATATTCCTTTCTTCTTAACTAAAAATATATGGTCTTTCTTAGATGAGATGTAAATTTTCCTAAAAACGCGGAAAAGGGAATAATTTAAGTAATTTTGAGACAAAAAAATGAAATGCAATAAAAAATTAATATATTTTTTGCTTTTACCTTTATTTTCAATAAAAAATAGGAAAGGCAAAGAAAAAAAATTGAAAAATCCTTTTTTTTTTAAAGAAATATAATTTTTTTCATTGAAACGGCTTGTATTACATTTTATGTAACATGAAAACGGATTTTCTTCAAAATATTCTTAAAACCAATAAAAAGGTTTAAATAGGGTAGTTTATGTAACTTTACAGATAAAAAGATATATCTTGTGTATTGATCTTGTTTTTAATTAAAACATGAATATTAAAAGAAAATTACTGAAAAACTCTTTTTTCGACGTAAAAACATACTTGTTTTCTAAATCTCTTAAAAAAATTGAAAAAAGGGTCATTCATGCATTTTTAGAGAAAAAAACTATTATCGTAAAATAAGGATAAAAACATAAAAATGGGTAGTTTGTGCAATTTTAGAGAAAAGAAATATTGGCGCAAAAAAAAAGTTATTTTTGGGTTTTCTTCCACCAACAAATGAAAATAAGATAGAAACATTGAAAAAGTCACTTTTTAGGCAGAAATTTTGTGTTTATACAAATTGCATATATTATACTTGTAAAAGGGGGTTTTGTGTAAAATGCCGTTAATACTCCTAAAAACGTCATTTATAAAATTTTTTAGAAAACAGTATATTATCGCAATATTCATTGTTTTTTGTTTATTTTTTTATGAAAACAATGAAATAAGCAAAAAATCATCGAAAAATCTACTTTTTCGGTGAAAAGGAACTTTTTTCGTGAAATGGCATATATTTCTTCTTTCTTCTTGACTTAAATAAAAAAGGAGTTCCTTAGATGAGATTTTATTTCTCCTAAAAACGCTGAATAGGAGATAATTTATGCAATTTTGAGAGAAAAAAATTAATTGCACTAAAAAGTTAACATATTTCATGCTTTTTTTCACATTTTCTATCAAAACATGGAAATGGAAAGAAAAAACACCGAAAAATCCTTTTTCTAAAAGAAATATATATATTTTTTCATTGAAATGGCTTGTATTACATTTTATGTAACATGAAAAAGATATTTTCTTGAGAATGTTGTTAAAACCAATAAATTTTAAAAAATTAGTAGTAACTTTAAAGAGAAAAAAAATATATAGTGTATTGGTCTTGTTTTTATTTAAAACATAAAAATTTAAAGAAAATTACAGAAAAACTCACTTTTGGATGTAAAAAGATACTTTTTTTTCTAAATATCTGAAAAACATCGAAAAAGGTCATTTATGCCGTTTTAGAGAGAAAAAAAATATTATCGTAAAATAAGGATAAAAACATAGAAATAGGTAGTTTGTGCAATTTTAGAGATAAGAAATATAGCCGCAAAAAAAATGTATTGTTTTGTTTTTTTCCAACAACAAATAAAAATAAGATGAAAACACAGAAAAAGTAATTTTTTAGGCAGAAATTTGTCTTTATACAAATTGCATATATTTTACTTGTAAAAGGGTGTTTTGTATAAAATGCTGTTAATACTCCTAAAAACGTTGAAAAACACGTCATTTATGAAGTTTTTGAGAAATAAGTATATTGTCGCAATATTCATTGTTTTTCGTTTATTTTCTATGAAAACAAAGAAATAAGCAGAAAATCATCGAAAAATCTAATTTTTCGGTGAAAAGGTATTTTTTCAGTAGATTGCATATATTCCTTTCTTCTTAACTAAAAAAAGATGGCCTTTTTTAGATGAGATGTTAATTCTCTTAAAAACGCTGAAAAGAGGATAATTTATGCAATTTTGAGAGAAAATAAATGAATTGCAATAAAAAGTTAATATATTTTTAAATTTTTCCTTCATTTTCAATCAAAACATGGAAATGTAAAGAAAAAACACTGAAATTTTTTTTTTCTAAAAGAAATATGTATTTTTTTCATTGAAATGGTTTGTATTATATTTTATGTAATATTAAAAAGGAATTTTCTAGAAAATGTTCTTAAAACCAAGAAAAATGTTAAAATAGAGTAGTGTATGTAACTTCAAAAGGAAAAAAATATATATTGTGTATTGGTCTTGTTTTAAATTAAACAAGAAAATTAAAAGAAAATTACTGAAAAACAAAGTTTTCGATGTAAAAACATACTTTATTCTAAGTCTCTGAAAAACATTAAAAAAAGAGTCATTTATTAAGCTTTAGAAAAAATAAATATTATCGTAAAATAAGGATAAAAACATTAAAAAATGGGTAGTTTGTGCAGTTTTATAGAAAAAAAAATGTTGTCGCAAAAAATGTACTTTTTTGTTTTCTTCCACCAACAAACGAAAATAAGATAAAAACATTGAAAATGTCACTTTTTTTTTTATACTGCATATATTAGACTTGTATAACAGTGTTTTGTGTAAAGTGCCATTAATACTCCTAAAAAAGTTGAAAAACAAGTCATTTATGAATATTTGTAGAAAAAAGTATATTGTCGCAATATTCATTGTGTTTTGTTTATTTTTTATGGAAACAATGAAATAAGTAAAAAATTATCGAAAAATTTACTTTGCCGGTGAAAAGGAACTTTTTTCGAGAAATGGCATATATTAATTTCTTCTTAACTAAAAAAAGATGGTGTTTCTTAGATGAGATGTTAATTCTCCCATAAACACTTAAAAGGGGATAATTTATGCAATTTGAGAGAAAAAAAATGAATTGCAATAAAAAATTAATATATTTCCTGCTTTTTCCTTCATTTTCAATCAAAACATGAAAATGTAAAGAAAAAACACTGAAAAATCCTTTTTCTAAAAGAAATGTATATTTTTTTTCATTGAAATGGCTTTTAGTACATTTAATGTAACATGAAAAAGGGATTTTCACCAAAATGTTGTTAAAACCAATAAAAAGGTTTAAGTAGGATAGTTTATATAACTTTAAAGAGAAAAAAATATATAGTGTATTAGTCTTGTTTTTAATTAAAATATGTAAATTAAAAGAAAACTACTGAAAAACTCACGTTTGGATGTTAAAACATACTTTTTTTTATTAATCTCTGAAAAACATTGAAAAAAGGGTAAGTTATGGAGTTTTAGAGAAAAAAAAAATCTTGTAATATGAGGATAAAAACATAAAAATGAGTAGTTTGTGCAATTTTAGAGAAAAGAAATATTGTCGCAAAAAAAAAAAAAAAATTTTTTTGTTTTCTTCCAACAACAAATGAAAATAAGATAAAAACATAGAAAAAGTCACTTTTTAGGCAGAAATTTTGTCTTTCTGGAAATTGGAAATATTCTACATGTAAAAGGATATTTTGTATAAAATGTCGTTAATACTCCTAAAAACGTTGAAAAACACGTCATTTAAGAAATTTTTGAGAAAATAGTATATTTTCGCAATATTCATTAATTTTTGTTTATTTTTTTTATGAAAATATTGAAATAAGCAAAAAATCATCAAAAATTTTACTTTTCCCGTGAAAAGGAACTTTTTTCGTGAAATGGCATATATTCCTTTTTTCGTAACTAAAAATAGATGGTCTTTCATAGATGAGATGTTAATTCTCTTAAAAACGTGGAAAAGGGGATAATTTATGCAATTTTGAAAGAAAAAAATGAATTGCAATAAAAAGTTAATATATTTCTTGCTTTTTCCTTCATTTTCAATATAAACATGGAAATGTAAAGAAAAAACACTGAAAATTTTTTTTCTAAAAGAAATATATATATTTTTTCATTGAAATGGCTTGTATTACATTTTATATGAAAAAAAAATTCTAGAAAATGTTCTAAAAACCAATAAAAAGGTTTAAATAGGGTAGTTTATGTTACTTTAAAGGGAAAAAAATATATATTCTGTATTAGTCTTGATTTTAATTAACACATGGAAATTAAAAGAAAATTACTGAAAAACTCATTTTTCGATGTAAAAACATACTTTTTTCTAAATCACTGAAAAACATTGAAAAAAGGGTAATTTATTCAGTTTTAGAGAAAAAAATATGATCGTCAAATGAGGATATTCTTTTATGGAAAAGAAATATTGTCGCAAAAAAGAATGTATTTTTTGGTTTTATTCCACCATTAAATGAAAATAAGATAAAAACATTGAAAAAGTCACTTTTTAGGCAGAAATTTTGTCTTTATACAAACTGCATATGTTATACATGTAAAAGTGGGTTTTGTGTAAAATGCCGTTAATACTCCTAAAAACGTTAAAAAACATAAAAATTTTAAGAAAAAAAGTATATTATCGCAATATTCATTGTTTTTTGTTTATTTTTTATGAAAACAATGAAATAAGCAGAAAATCATCGAGGAATCTACTTTGGAGGTGAAAAGGAACTTTTTTCGTGAAATGGCATATATTCCTTTCTTCTTAACTAAAAAAAAGATGGCCTTTCTTTAATGAGAAAAACTGACTTTTGGATGTAAAAACATATTTTTTTTCTAAATCTCTGAAAAACATTGGAAAAAGGGTTATTTATGCAGTTTGAGAGAAAAATTTTTTGTTTGTAATAAAAGGATAAAAACAAAAATGGGTAGTTTTTGCAGTTTTAGAGAAGCCATTTCAATGAGAAAAAAAATATATTATTTTTAGAAAAAGGATTTTTCAGTGTTTTTTCTTTACATTTTCAAGTTTTGGTTGAAAATGAAGGAAAAAGCAATAAATATATTATCATTATTTTGCAATACATTTTCTTTCTCTTAAAATTGCATAAATTATCCTCTTTTCAGCGTTTTTAGGAAAAAAGCATCTCAAGTAAGAAATACTATCTTTTTTTTTAGTTAAGAAGAAAGGAATATATGCTATTTCACGAAAAAAATTACTTTTCACCGGAAATGTAGATTTCTTGATGATTTTCTGCTTATTTCATTGTTTTTATAAAAGAAATAAACAAAAAACAATGAATATTGCGACAATATATTTTTTTCTCAAAAATTTCATAAATGACGTGTTTTTCAACGTTTTTAGGAGTATTACCAGCATTTTACACAAAATCCACTTTTACATGTATAATATATGCAATTTGCAGAAAGACAAAATTTCTGCTTAAAAGTGATTTTTTCGATGTTTTGATCTTTTTTTTCATTTGTTGGTGGAAGAAAACCAAAAAATACATTCTTTTTTGCGACAATATTTCTTTTCTCTAAAATTGCACAAACTACCCATTTTTATGTTTTTATCCTTATTTTACAATAATATTTTTTTTCTCTAAAACTGCATATATGACTGTTTTTTTCAATGTTTTTCACAGGTTTAGAAAAAAAAAACGTTTTGACATAAAAAGTGAGTTTTTCAGTAATTTTCTTTTAATTTTCATGTTTTAATTACAAACAAAACAAATACACCATATATTTTTTTCTCTTTAAAGCTACATAAACTACCGTATTTAAACCTTTTTATTGGTTTTAAAAACATTTTGAAGAAAATCCTTTTTTCATGTTACATAAAATGTAATACAAGCCATTTCAATGAAAAAAATATATATTTCTTTTAGAAAAAGGATTTTTCAGTGTTTTTTCTTTACATTTCCATGTTTTGATTGAAAATGAAGGAAAAAGCAAGAAATATATTAACTTTTTATTGCAATTCATTTATTTACTCTAAAAATTGCATAAATTATCCCCTTTTCAGCGTTTTTTGGAGAATTAACATCTCATCTAAGAAAGACCATCTTTTTTTAGTTATGAAGAAAGGAATATATGCAATTTCACAAAAAAAGATTCTTTTCACCGGAAAAGTAGATTTTTCGATGATTTTCTGCTAATTTTTTTGTTTTCTAAAAAAATAAACAAAAAACAATGAATATTGCGACAATACACTTTTTTCTCAAAAAATTCGTAAATTACGTGTTTTTCAACGTTTTTAGGAGTATTAAAGGCATTTTACAAAAACCCCTTTTACATGTATAATATTTCAAATTTGTATAAAGACAAAATTTCTGCCTTAAAACTAACTTTTTTAATGTTTTTTTCTTATTTTCATTTGTTGGTGAAAGAAAACTAAAAAATACATTATCTTAAGCGACAATATTTCTTTTCTCTAAAATTGCACAAACTACCCATATATATGTTTTTATTCTTAATTTAAAATAATATATTTTTTTCTCTAAAACTGTATAAATGACCCTTTTTTAATGTTTTTCATAGTTTTAATAAAAATTATGTTTTTACATCCAAAAGTAAGTTTTTCAGTAATTTTCTTTTAATTTTCATGTTTCAATTAAAAATAAAACCAATACAATATATATTTTTTTCTCCTTAAAGTTATATAAAGTACCCTATTTAAACCTTTTTTTTGGTTTTAAGAACATTTGCTAGAAAATCCTTTTATCATATTAAATAAAATGTAATACAAGCCATTTCAATGAAAAAAAAAAAAATCTTTTTGAAAAAGGATTTTTCAATGTTTTTCCTTTACATTTCCATGTTTTGATTGAAAATGAAAGAAAAAACAAAAAATATATTAATTTTTTTTTGCAATTCATTAATTTGCTGTAAAAATTGCATAAATTATCTCCTTTTCAGCGTTTTTAGGAGAAAAAACATCTCATCAAAGAAAGGCCATCTTTTTTTTTATTTAAGAAGAAAGGAATATATGCCATTTCACGAAAAAAGTTCCTTTTCACCTCCAAAGTAGATTTTTCGATGATTTTCAGCTTATTTCATTGTTTTCATAAAAAAATCAACAAAAAATAATGTATATGGCGACAATATACTTTTTTCTCAAAAATTTCATAAATCACGTGTTTTTCAACGTTTTTAGTCGTATTAACGGCATTTTGCACAAAACCCCCTTTTGCAAGTATAATATATGCAATATGTATAAACTCAAAATTTCTTCCTAAAAAGTGAATTTTTCAATGTTTTTATCTTATTTTCATTTGTTTGTGGAAGTAAGCCGAAAAAAACATTTTTTTTTTGCGACAATATTTCTTTTCTCTAAAATTGCACAAACTCCCCATTTTTTTGTTTTTATCCTTATTTTACGATAATATTTTTTTTCTCTTTAACTGCATAAATGACCTTTTTTTCAATGTTTTTTAGAGGTTTACCAAAAAGTATGTTTCGATATCAAGAAAAGAGTTTTTTAGTAATTTTCTTTTAATTTTCATGTTTTAATTAAAAACAAGACCAATACACTATATGTTTTTTTCTCTTTAAAGTTACATAAACTACACTATTTAAACCTTTTTATTGGTTTTACCAATATTTTGAAGAAAATCCCTTTTTCATGCTATATAAAATTTAATACAAGCAATTTCAATAAAAAATATATTTTTTTTATATAAAAAAGTATTTTTCAGTGTTTTTTAAATTTTTTTTTACATGTTTTGATTGAAAATTAAGGAAAAAGGAAGAATTACATTAAATTTTTATTGCAATTCATTTTTTTTCTGTCAAAATTGCATAAATTATCCCCTTTTCAGCGTTTTTAGGAGAAATAACATCTCAACTAAGAAATACTATCTTTTTTTAGTTAAAAAAAAGAATATATACCATTTCACAAAAAAAGTTCCTTTTCACCGGAAAAATATATTTGTCTATGATTTTCTGCTTATTTCATTGTTTTCATAAAAAATAAACAAAAAGCAATCTTTTTTCAATGTTTTTCAGAGATTTATAAAAAAAATATGTTTCTACATCCAAAAGTGAGATTTTCAGTAATTTTCTTTTAGTTTTCATGTTTTAATTAAAAACAAGACCAATACACTATATATTTTTTTCTCATTAAAGTTACATAAACTACCCTATTTAAACTTTTTTATTGGCTTTAACATCATTTTTAAGAAAATTTCTTTTTCATTTTACATAAAATGTAATACAAGCCATGTAAATGAAAAAAAAAAAAAAAAAATAAAGATTCTTTTAGAAAAAGGATTTTTCAGTGTTTTTTCTTTACATTTCTATGTTTTGATTATTATTAAGAAAAAAGGGACAAATTATATTAACTTTTTATTGCAATTCATTTTTTTTCTCTCTAAATTGCATAAATTATCCCCTTTTCAGCGTTTTTAGGAGAATTAACATATCATCCAAAAAAGACCATCTTTTTTTTTAGTTAAGAAGAAAGGAATATATGCCATTTCACGAAAAAAGTTCCTTTTCACCGAAGAAGTAGATTTTTCGATTATTTTCTGCTTATTTAATTGTTTTTATAAAAAAAACAACAATAAATATTGCGAAAATATATTTTTTCTAAAAAATTTCATAAATGACGTGTTTTTCAACGTTTTTAGGCGTATCAACGGCATTTTACATAAAACCTAGTTTTACATGTATAATAAATGCAATTTGTATAAAGACAAAATTGCCGCATAAAAAGAGACTTTTTCAATATTTTTCTCTTATTTTCATTTGTTGTTGGAAGAAAACAAAAAAAATACATTCTTTTTTGCGACAATATTTCTTTTCTCTAAAATTGCAAAAACTACCCATTTTTATGTTTTTATCCTTATATTACGAGAATATTTTTTTCTCTCTAAAACTGCATAAATGACCTTTTTTTCAATGTTTTTTTAGAGATTTAGAAAAAAATATGTTCTTACACACAAAAGTGAGTTTTCAATAATTTTCTTTTAATTTTCATGTTTTAATAAAAAAAAACAAGACCAATATACACTCTTTATATTTTTTTCTTTAAATTTACATAAACTACCCTATTTAAACCTTTTTATTAGTTTAACAACATTTTGAAGAAAATACCTTTTTCATGTTACTCAAAATGTAATACAAGCCATTTCAATTAAAAATATATATTTCTTTTAGAAAAAAAATTTTCAGTGTTTATTCTTTACATTTCCATGCTTTGATTGAAAATGAAGGAAAAAGCAAAAAATATATTAACTTTTTATTGCAATTATTTTTTTTTCATTCAAAATTGCATAAATTATCCCCTTTTCAGAGTTTTTAGTAGAATTAATTTTCACCTAAGAAAGACCATTTTTTTTTTTAGTTAAAAAGAAAGGAATATATGCCATTTCACGAAAAAAAGTTTCTTTTTCACCATAGAAGAAGATTTTTCGATGATTTTCTGCTTATTTCACTGTTTTTATAAAAAATAAACAAAAAATCACGAAATATTGCGATAATATACTTTTTTTTCTCAAAATTTTTATAAATGACGTGTTTTCAACGTTTTTATGAGTATTTGCGGCCTTTTACACAAAACCTTCTTTTACAAGACTTAATATATGCATTTTGTATAAAGACAAAATTTCTGCCTAAAAAGTGATTTTTTCAATGATTTTATCTTATTTTCATTTGTTGGTGGAAGAAAACTAAAAAATACATTATTTTTTGCGACAATATTTCTTTTCTCTAAAATTGCACAAACTACCCATTTTTATGTGTTTATCCTTATTTTACGATAATATATTTTTTCTCTAAAACTACAAAAATGACCCTTTTTTCAAAGTTTTTCAGATATTTAGGAAAAAGTATGTTTTTACATCGAAAAATGAGTTTTTCAGTAATTTTCTTTTAAATTTCATGTTTTAATTAAAAACAAGACCAATACACAATATATATTTTTTTCCCTAATGAGTTATATAACCTACCCTATTTTAACCTTCTTTGAGGGTTTTGAGAACATTTTCTTGAAAATCCGTTTTTCATGTTACATAAAATGTAATACAAGCCATTTCAATGAAAATTTTTTCTATTTATCTATCTATGAAAATATTTTCTATTTATCTATCTATCTAAGTATTTCTCAGAGTACTTTCTTTACATTTCTATGTTTTGATTGACAATGAAGGAAAAAGTAGGAAATATATTAACTTTTTATTGCAATTCATTTTTTTTCTTTCAAAATTGCATAAATTATCCCCTTTTCAGCGTTTTTAGGAGAAGTAACATCTCAACTAAGAAATACCATTTTTTTTTAGTTAAAAAAAGGAATATATGCCATTTCACGAAAAAAGTTCCTTTTCAACGGAAAAGTAGATTTCTCGATGATTTTCTGCTTATTTCATTGTTTTCATGAAAAATAAACAAAAAACAATGAATATTGCGACAATATATTTTTTCTGAAAAATTTCATAAATGATGTGTTTTTCAACGTGTTTAGGAGTATCAACGGCATTTTACAGGAAAACCCGTTTTATAAGTATAATATATGCAATTTGTATAAAGACAAAATTTCCGCCTAAAAAGAGAATTTTTCAATATTTTTTTCTTATTTTCTTTTGTTGTTGGAAGAAAAAAAATATTCTTTTTTGCGACAATATTTCTTTTCTCTAAAATTGCAAAAACTACCCATTTTTTTGTTTTCATCCTTATATTACGAGAATATATATATTTTTTCTAAAACTGCATAAATGACCCTATTTTCAATGTTTTTCAGAGATTGAGAAAAAAGTATGTTTTTACATCCAAAAGTGAGGTTTTCATTAATTTTCTTTTAATTTTCATGTTTCAATTAAAAGGAAGACCAACACTCTATATATTTTTTTCTTTTTGTAGTTATATAAACTACCCTATTTAAATCTTTTTACTGGATTTAACAACATGTTGAAGAAAATACCTTTTTCATGTTACATAAAATGTAAAACAAGCAACTTTAATGAAAAAAAAATATATTTCTCTTATAAAAAGGAGTTTTCAGTGTTTTTTCTTTACATTTCCATGTTTTGATTGAAAATGAAGGTAAAGGCAAAATATATATTAACTTTTTATTGCATTTCATTTTTTTTTCTCTCAAAATTGCATAAATTTTCCCCTTTTCAGCGTTTTTAGAAAAATTAACATATCATCTAAGAAAGACCATCTTTTTTTTAGTTAAGAAGAAAGGAATATATGCCATTTAACGAAAAGTTAAGTGAAAAATTTCCTTTTCACCGGAAAAGTAGATTTTTCGATGAGTTTCTTCTTATTTCATTTTTATCATGAAAAAAAAACAATGAATATTTCGATAATATACTATTTTTCCCAAAATTTTTATAAATGACGTGTTTTCAACGTTTTTAGGAGTATTAACGGCATTTTACACATAATCCCCTTTTACAACTATAATATATGCAATTTGTATAAAGACAAAATTTCTGCCTAAAAAGTGACTTTTTAAATTTTAATTTTTGGTGGAAGAAAACCAAAAAATACATTCTTTTTTACGACAATATTTCTTTTCTCTAAAATTGCACAACCTACCTATTTTTATGTTTTTATCCTTTTTTGCGATAATATATTTTTACTCTAAAACTGCAAAAATGAGCCATTTTCAAAGTTTTCAGAGATTTAGGAAAAAAATATGTTTTTACATCGAAAAATCAGTTTTTCAGTAATTTTCTTTTAAATTTTATGTTTTAATTAAAAACAAGACAAATACACAATATATATTGTTTTACCTTTAAAGTTTCTTAAACTACCCTATTTAAAGCTTTTTATTAGTTTTAAGAACATTTTCTAATAAATCCCTTTTTCATGTTATATAAAATGTAATCAAGCCATTTCAATGAAAAAAAATATATATTTCTTTTAGAAAAATGACTTTTCAGTGTTTTTTCTTTACATTTTCATGTTTTGATTGATAATGAAGTTAAAAATAAAAAATATATTAACTTTTTATTGCTATTCATTTTTTTCTCGCAAAATTGCATAAATTATCCCATTTTTTGCGTTTTTCGGAGAATTAATATCCCATCTAAGAAAGATCATTTTTTTTTTAGTTAAGAAGAAAGGAATATATGCCATTTTACGAAAAAAGTTCCTTTTCACAGGCAAAGTAGATTTTTCGATGATTTTCTGCTGATTTCTTTGTTTTTATAAAAAAATAAACAAAAAACAATGAATATTGCGACAATATACTTTTTCTAAAAAAAATCATGAATGACGTGTTTTTCAACGTTTTTGGGAGATATTTCCGGTATTTTACAAAAAATCATTTTTTACAAGTATAATATATGCAATTTGTATAAAGACAAAATTTCTGCCTAAAAAGTGACTTTTTCAATGTTTATATCTTATTTTCATTTGTTGGTGGAAGAAAACCAAAAAATACATTCTTTTCTCGACAATATTTCTTTGCACTAAAATTGCACAAACTACCCATTTTTATGTTTTGTCCTTATTTTACGATAATATATATATATTTTTTCTCTAAAACTGCATAAATGACCCTTTTTTCAATGTTTTTCAGAGATTTAGAAAAAAAGTATATTTTTACATCAAAAAGTGAGTTTCTCAGTAATTTTCTTTTAATTGTCATGTTTTAATTAAAACAAGACAAATACACTATATTTTTTTTCTCTTTAAAGTTACATAAACTACACTATTTAAACCTTTTTATTGGTTTTAACAATATTTTGAAGAAAATCCCTTTTTAATCTTACATAAAATGTAATACAAGCAATTTCAATGAAAAAATATATATATTTCTTTTAGAAATGGGATTTCCATGTTTTTATTGAAAATGAAGGAAAAAGCAAGAAATATATTAACTTTTAAATGTAATTCTTTTTTTCTCTAAAAATTGGATAATTTTTTTTTTGTTAAGAAGAAAGGAATAAATGCCATTTCACGAAAAAAGTTCCTTTTAACCGGAAAAGTAGATTTCTCGATGATTTTCCTCTAATTTAATTTTTTTCATAAAAAAATAAACAAAAAACAATGAATATTGCAATAATATACTTTTTTTCTTAAAATTTTTATGAATGTATTTTTCAACGTTTTTCGGAGTATCGACGGTATTTTACACAAAACCCCGTTTTACAAGTATAATATATGAAATTTGTATAAAGACAAAATTTCCGCTTAAAAAGAGACTTTTTCAATGTTTTTGTCTTATTTTCATTTGTTGTTGGAAGAAAACCCTTAAAGAAAAACACTGAAAAATTATTTTTCGAAAATAAATATATATATTTTTCATTGAAATGAATTGTATTACATTTTATGTAACATGAAAAAGAAATTATCTTCAAAATGTTGTTAAAAAAAAAGTTTAAATAGGGTAGTTTATGAAACATTAGAGAAAAAAAAATATAGTGTTTTGGTCTTGTTTTTAATTAAAACATGAAAATTAAAAGAAAATTATTAAAATACTCACTTTTGCTTGTAAAAACATACTTTTTTCCTAATCTCTGAAAAACTTTGCAAAAAAGTGTCATTGATGCAGTTTTAGAGAAAAAAAATATATTATCATAAAATAAGGATGAAAACATAAAAATGGGTAGTTTGAGCAATTTTAGAAAAAATAAATATTTTCGCAAAAAAGAATGTATTTTTTGGTCTTCTTCCAATAACAAATGAAATAAGATAAAAACATTGAAAAATTTTCTTTTCAGGCAGAATTTAAGTCCGTATACAAATTGATAATATTATACATGTAATAGGAGGTTTTGTGTAAAATTCCGTTAATACTCCAAATAAATGAATTGCAGTGAAAAGTTAATATATTTTTAACTTTTTCCTTCATTTTCAATTAAAATATGGAAATGTAAAGAAAAAACACTGATTTTTTTTTTTTTTAAGAAATATGTATTTTTTCATTAAAATGGCTTGTATTACATTTTATGTAACATAAAAAAGGAATTTTCTAGAAAATATTCTTAAAACCAAGAAAAATGTTTAAATAGGGTAGTTTATTTAACTTCAAAGGGAAAAAAATATTTATTGTGTATTAGTCTTGTTTTTAATAAAACTTGAAAATTAAAAGAAAAAATACTGAAAAATCAGATTTCGATGTAAAAACATACCTTATTCTAAATCTCTGAAAAACATTGAAAAAAGGGTCATTTATTCAGCTTTAGAGAGAAAATGATATTATCGTAAAATGAGGATAAAAATATAAAAATGGGTAGTTTGTGCAATTTTAAAGAAAAGAAATATTGTCGCAAAAAAAAAAAATGTATTTTTTTTCTTCCACCAACAAATGAAAATAAGACAAAAACATTGAAAAAGTCACTTTTTAGGTAGAATTTTTTCTTTATACAAACTGCATATATTATACTTGTAAAAAGGGTTTTTTTTTTGTAAAATGCCGTTAATACTCCTAAAAACGTTGAAAACCACGTCATTTATGAATTTTTTTAGAAAAATGTATATTGTGGCAATATTCATTGTTTTTTTTATGGAAACAATGAAATAAGCAGAAAATCATCGAAAAATCTACTTTGCCGGTGAAAAGGAACTTTTTTCGAGTAATGGCATATATTCCTTTTTTCTTAACTAAAAAAGATGGTCTTTCTTAGATGAGATGTTAGTTCTCCCAAAAACACGGAACAGGGGATAATTTATGCAATTTGAGAAAAAAAAATGAATTGCAATAAAAAGTTAATATATTTTTTGCTTTTTCCTTCATTTTCAATCAAAACATGGAAATGAAAAGAAAAAACACTGAAAAATCCTTTTTCTAAAAGAAATATATACTTTTTTCATTAAAATTGCTTGTATTACATTTTATATAACATGAAAAAGGGATTTTTTTCAAAGTATTGGTAAAACCAATAAAAATGTTTAAATAAAAAAGTTTATGTAACTTTAAAGGGAAAAAAATATATAGTGTATTGGTCTTGTTTTTAGTTAAAACATGACAATTAAAAGAAAATTACTGAAAAACTCACTTTTTGATGTCATAAGAAACATTTTTTTCATGAATCTCTAAAAAACATAGAAAAAAGGGTCATTTATGCAGTTTTAGAGAAAAAAACATATTATCGTTAAATGAAGATAAAAACATAAAAATGGGTAGTTTGTGCAATTTTAAAGAAAAGATATAATGTCGCAAAAAAGAATGTATTTTTTTGGTTTTCTTCCACCAACAAATGAAAATAAGATAAAAACATTGAAAAAGTATCCTTTTAGGCAGAAATTCTGTTTTTATACAAATTGCATATATTATACTTGTACAAGTAGATTTTGTGTAAAATGCCGTTAATACTCCTAAAAACGTTGAAAAACACGTCATTTATGAAATTTTTGAGAAAAAAGTTTATTTACGCAATATTCATTGATTTTTGTTTATTTTTTATAAAAACAATGAAATAAGCAGAAAATCATTGAAAATTCTATTTTGCCGGTGAAAAGGAACTTTTTTTTTGTGAAATAGCATATATTCCTTTCTTCTTAACTAAAAAAAGATGGTCTTTCTTAGATGAGATATTAATTTTCTTGAAAACGCTGAAAAGAAGATAATTTATGCATTTTTGAGAAAAAATAAATGAATTCCAATAAAAAGTTAATATATATCTGGCTTTTTCCTTCTTTTTCAATCAAATATAAAAATGTAAAGAAAAAAACACTGAAAAATCCTTTTTCTAGAAGAAATATATACTTTTTTTTATTGAAATGGCTTGTATTACATTTTATATTAACTGAAATAAGGATTTTCCTCAAAATGTTGTTAAAACCAATAAAAAGGTTTAAATAGGGAGTTTATGTTATTTTAAAGAGAAAAAATATATATATAGTGTATTGGTTTTGTGTTTAATTAAAACATATAAATTAAAAGAAAGCTACTGAAAAACACTCTTTTGGATGTAAAAACATACTTTTTTTTATAAATCTCTGAAAAAACATTTAAAAAAGGGTCATTTATGCAGATTTAGAGAAAAAAATATTATCATAAAATAATGATAAAAACATAAAAACGGGTAGTTTTTGCAATTTTAGAGAAAAGAAATATTGTCGCAAAAGAGAATGTTTTTTTGGTTTTCTTTCACCAAAATATGAAAATAAGATAAAAACATTGAAAAAGTCACTTTTTGGGCAAAAATCATTGTCTTTATACAAATTGCATATATTATACTTGTAAAAAGGGGTTTTGTGTAAAATGCCGTTAATACTTCTAAAAACGTTGAAAAACACGTCATTTATAAAAATTTTGAGAAAAAAAGTTTATTATCGCAATTTTTTTATTTTTATGAAAACAATGGAATAAGCAAAAAAATAATCGAAAAACCTACTTTTCTGGTGAAAAGGAACTTTTTTCGTGAAATGGCATATATTTCTTTCTTCTTAACTAAAAAAAAATGTTATTTCTTATATGATATTTTATTTCTCCTAAAAAGGCTGAAAAGGGGATGATTTATGCAATTTTGAAAAAAAAAAAAAAAATTAATTGCACTAAAAGGTCAACATATTTCTTGCTTTTTCTCTCATTTTCAATCAAAACATGGAAATGGAAAGAAAAAACACTCAAAACTCCTTTTTCTAAAAAAATATATATTATATATATATTTTCATTTGTTCTTGAAAGAAAACCAAAACACACATTCTTTTTTGTGACAATATTTGTTTTCTATAAAATTGAAAAAACTACCAATTTTTATGTTTTTATTCTTTTATTATAAAATTATTTTTTGTCTCAAACTGCATAAATGACTCATTTTTCAATGTTTTTCAGAGATTTAGAAAAAATGTATGTTTTGACATCCAAAAGTGAGTTTTTCAGTAATTTTCTTTTAATTTTCATGATTCAATTAAAAACAAGACCAATACACGACATATTTTTTTCTCTTTAAAGTTACATAAAATACCCTATTTAAACCTTTTTATTGGTTTTAAGAACATTTTGAAGAAAATCCCTTTTTCATGTTATATAAAATGTAATACAAGCCATTTCAATGAAAAAAAATATATTTCTTATAGAAAAAGGATTTTTCAGAGTTTTTCTTTACATTTCAATGTTTTGATTGAAAATTAAGAAAAAAAGCAAGAACTAACTTTTTAAGAATTAACTTTTTATTGCAATTTATTTTTTTCTCTAAAAATTGCATAAATTATCCTCTTTTCAGCGTTTTTAGGAAAATTAACATCTCATCTAAGAAAGACCATCGTTTTTTTTAGTTAAGAAGAAAGGAATGAGTGCCATTACATGAAAAAAGTTCCTTTCACCGAAAAATCAGAATTTTTGATGATTTTCTCCTTATTTCCTTGTTTTCATAAAAATAAAGAAAAAACAATGAATATTGCGACAATATCATATTTTCTCAAAAATTTCATAAATTACCTTTTTTTCAACGTTTTTAGGAGTATTAACGGCATTTTTTTTACAAAACCCCCTTTTACAAGTATAATACATGCAATTTGTATAAAGACTAAATTTCTGCCTAAAAAGTTACTTTTTCAAAGTTTTTATCTTATTTTCATATTTTGGTGGAAGAAAACCAAAAAATACATTTTTTTTGCGACAATATTTCTTTTTTCTAAAATTGCACAAACTACCCATTTTTATGTCTTTATCCTTAATTAAAAAAGAAAATTTTCTCTAAAATTGCATAAATGACCCTTTTTTCAATGTTTTTCATAGATTTAGAAAAAAAAGTATGTTTTTACATCCAAAAATAAGTTTTTCAGTAATTTTCTTTTAATTTTCGTATTTCAATTAAAACCAAGATATTGAAGAAAATCCCTTTTTCATGTTAAATAAAATATAACACAAGTCATTTGAATGAAAAAAAATATATTTCCTTTAGAAAAATTATTTTCGATGTTTTTTCTTTACATTTCCATGTTTTTTAGTATTTTTTTTTTAATTTTCATGTTTTAATTAAAAACAAGACCAATATACTATATATTTTTTCTCTTTAAAGATACATAAACTACCGTATTCAAACCTTTTTTTTTGGTTTAACAACATTTTGAAGAAAATCCATTTTTCATGTTACATCAAATGTAATACAAGCCATTTCATAAAAAAAAAATATATTTTTCTTTTAGAAAAAGGATTTTTCAGTGTTTCTTCTTTACATTTTCATGTTTTGATTGAAAATGAAGGTAACAGCAAGAAATATATCAACATTTTATTGCAATTTATTATTTTTTTTGGAATAAATTATTCCCTTTTCCGCGTTTTTAGAATTTACATCTCATCTAAGAAAGACCATCTTTTTTTTTTAGTTAAAAAGAAAGATGTGAAACATATATTTTTTTCATTGAAATGGCTTGTATTACATTTTATTTAACATGAAAAAGGTATTTTCTAGAAAATGTTCCTAAGACCAATAAAAAGGTTTATATAGGGTAGTTTATGTAACTTTAAAGGGAAAAAAATATATATTATGTATTGGTCTTGTTTTTAATTAAAACATGAAATTTAAAAGAAAATTAGTGAAAAACTAATTTTTGATGTAAAAACATACTTTTTCCTAAATATCTGAAAAACTTTGAAAAAAGGGTCTTTTTTTCAGTTTTAGAGATAAATATATATTATCGTAAAATAAGTATAAAAACATAAAAATTGGTAGTTTGTGCAATTTTAGAGAAAAGAAATACTGAGATTGAGAGAAAATTGAGAGAAGAAAAAATTGAGAGAAAAAAAAATTGAATTGCACTAAAAAGTTAATATATTTCTTACTTTTCCTTCATTTTCAATCAAAACATGGAAATGTAAAGAAAAAACACTGAAAAATCGTTTTTCTAAAAGAAATATATATATATTTTTTTCACTGAAATGGCTTGTATTACTTTTTATGTAACATGAAAAAGGGATTTTCTAGAAAATGTTCTTAAAACCAATAAAAAGGTTTAAATAGGGTAGTTTATGTAACTTTAAAGGGAAAAAAATATATTTTTTGTGTATTGGTCTTGTTTTTAATTAAAACATGAAATTTAAAAGAAAATTACTGAAAAACTCATTTTTCGATGTAAAAGCATACTTTTTCCTAAATCTCTGAAAAAAATTGAAAAAAGAGTCATTTATGCAGTTTTAGAGAAAAATATATATTATCGTAAAATAAGTATAAAAACATAAAAATTGGTAGTTTGTGCAATTTTAGAGAAAACAAATATTGTCGCAGAAAAGAATGCATTTTTTGGTTTTCTTCCACCAACAAATAAAAACAAGATAAAAACATTGAAAAAGTCACTTTTTACGCAGAAATTTTGTCTTTATACAAATTGCATATATTATACTTGTAA
>JAHFWG010000598.1:46891-79374 GCA_020233015.1 Callinectes sapidus | reverse complement strand
CCTGTGTAAGCTGGTTGCAATTTAGAAGGTGTTCCTGCAGTAGGCACTCTGCGGATATATACTCTATCACCTATCTGAATGGGTTTTATCCTAGCTCTTTTATTTTGAGCTTTTTCAGTCATCCCTTTTGCTTCTTCTAAATATTGCTGACATCTTTCATAAACCCTATTAGTCTTTACTGCCATTTCTTGTTTAAAATCATCAATATTATACCAAACCTTTTCTTTCTTTACTTCAAATGGGAATGTAGGATCCCTGAGATATAATAAGTAAAAGGGACTTTCTTTAATACTTCTATGGTATGCAGTGTTATATGCATAAGTAGCTATAGGGAGCATGGTATCCCATATAGTCAAATTTTCTTGTACTAATGTACGCAATATGTTAATTAATGTTGAATTTGCTCTTTCAACAATCCCATTTGCTTGAGGATGGTACGGGGTGGTTTTCATATGTTTGAACTGTAACAATTCTGCCAATCCTTCTAACACAGCATTGACAAACTCTCTTCCTTGATCTGTAACTAATATTTCTGGCACTCCATATTTACATATCACAGAATTGAAAAATACTCTGGCAACTTCTACAGCCGTCTTACTCTTAAGTGGTTCCGCTACTAAATATCTAGTAAGCACATCAATCACCACAAGACAATACATGTATCCATTATCACTTTTTCCCATTGGACCAATGAGATCTATATGTATACGTTGGAATGGTCTCTCTACGTCTGGGTACCTTCTCAATGGTGCCGGAGCGTCCTCCAGTCTCTTGAGTTTGGTGCAGACGAGACAAGATTTGCAATAATTTTCAACATCTTTTCTCATGCCTGGCCAATAAGCAAATTTTTGACACCTATTTAAGGTAAC
This sequence comes from Callinectes sapidus, assembly GCA_020233015.1. Lineage (NCBI taxonomy): Eukaryota > Metazoa > Arthropoda > Malacostraca > Decapoda > Portunidae > Callinectes > Callinectes sapidus. The sequence continues at coordinate 78,505 of JAHFWG010000598.1, read as the reverse complement.
TTTTACACCCCCATGCCCCGCGGTTGGCAAGGAGTGTCCCAGGTGCATAGCAACTTGTACGTATGATTCCGGAATCAATATCTGACGTGTCAACTCTCCATATGCATTATGTGTGATTCTATACAATATATTATCTTCCAAGGCCAGTTCTGCTAATTTTATCTTTTTATATCTTTTATCTACATTGTGCTTACTCAATTCTTTTTTTATGTCTTCCTGATTCATATTCTCCTGCAATTTCCTTTTCACGAACTTCATATATTCATGTTCATCTTGCAACCTTATTAATTCCTTCAAATTCCAGTCCACTATACTTTCTTCTGTTTCTGATATCAACAATATTTTCTCATCTATATCATCTATATTTAGTTCTCTCAATCTAGACAAATGGTCAGCCACTTTATTTGAATTTCCAGGAATATAATCTACATTGATATCAAATTCTGCAATTGACAGCTGCCGTCTAGCTATCCTACTATTGGCATTTGATGATCTGTTTGAACAAAAAGTTGATATCCTAGGCACAAATCTCTATTTATCTTAAGTCCATAGACTATGGCAAGAGCTTCTCTTTCAATGGTACTATAATTCATTTCAGCTTTATTTAACTTCCAGCAAAAAAATGATAATGGTCTTAACCTATCCATGTCATCTTTTTGTTGTAGTACCCCTCCTATTGCATTATTAGAGGCATAAGTTGTTTTAAAAAGAATGATTTTGTAAAATCTGGAAATTTTAATGTAACCTTTTGTGCTAACTGTTGTTTCAGAGTTTGAAATGCAGTATTTGTCTCTTCATTCCAAGTTATTTTGGTATTATTTTTCTTTCTTTCTACTTTCCCTGCAGTTAATTTGGTTAGAGGGGCTACTATCTCAGCATAGCTTTTGACAAATTTTCTATAGTAATTTGCTAGTCCTATAAATGATTGTAGTTCTCTTACTGTGGTTGGGGCTGGCATGTTATTGATAGCTGTTATTTTACCAGGCTGAGGTTTTAATCCTTCTGCTGATATCACATGCCCTAAATAATTTACACTATCCTTAAAGAAATTACACTTTTTGAAATTTACTTTTAGTTTCGCTTCTTGTAAGCGAAGAAGGACTTTCTCTAAATTTCCTACATGATGCTGTAGATCTTTTCCTTGTATAATAATGTCATCCATGTATACATGTGTGTCACACCCTGTTAGTCCTGCTAGCACTTGGTTAATAATTCTGCAAAAAGCTGTAGGAAAGTCTTTTAGTCCCATGGGTAGAACATTATGCTCATATAATCCTTCTGGTGTTACAAATGCAGTCCAGGGTTTACTCTCTTCACTTAATTGGATTTGATGGTAGCCTTGTTTTAAATCAAGACATGAAAAAAAAATTTCCCTTGCCCAGATTATGCAAAATATTGTTAGTATTGGGTAGGGGGTATGAATCATTCATTATATGTTGATTTAGATTTCTAAAGTCAATGCAAAGTCTAATCTTTCCATCCTTTTTTACTATGGGTACTACTTGTGAGTGAAAAGCTGATCTGGAGGGTCTTATGATACCTTGTTTTTGCATTATTTTAATTTGTTCTGCTACCCTCTCATAAAGACAAGCTGGTATGGGGTATGGCTTTTTGGGCTTAGGCATGGACTGTAATTGTATAGTGTGATAAAAAAAGGTGACACACTTGGGGTATCATCCCCACTTGCAAAAACTGAGGGATATTTTGCAACTAACTTCCTTAAAATTTGATTTTCCTGAGTCCCCTCAGGATACATAGAATTTATAATTTCACAAGAAGCTTTCTTTTTTTCTTCTTCATTCTTTTCTGTTATAACATTAACCTCATACTTATCATTTTCCATTGGTAATGTTTCCCTTTCACATGCTTGCACATAGCCTAATATTTTTCCTGGGTCTATCTGAATGTGTTCCCTGGAGAAATTTATGTATCTTATCACAAATCTAGATTTCCTTTGATCTTTATCATTTTCTAGCCTCACTAATCCTGGACACAAAAACTGAGCTCCTATAACTCCTGGGACTGGCTCAAATATAGCTGTGTTACTCTCAACTAAACTAGTTTCCCAAAGTCACATAACTCACCTTCTCACTTTGTAATATTGATGCCTCAGCTACTGAACATTTATATCTGGGATTATCCTTTGAATCATTCATCTCCAACTCTGTTTCCATTTCATCTGTTACCAATATTGCATGTTTCATAGGCATCTTTGCAATCACAATTTTCTCTCCTTCAATGTACAATTGTAAAGGTTTGGTATTCAAATTCATATTAAATCTTCTCATAAAATCTACACCCAGTATTATTGGCGATGGCAAGACTTTGTTTTCACTTACTATGAATTCATGTGTGTACAACTTTTGGTTAATGTGCACAAGCGGTCCTCCTGACAAATATGTTAAATTTGCTCATTATGAAGAAGTTTTACTACTATACTTGCGATGTGTAAAGATTCCGATGTTCGATCAAACTTACTTAGGTCACAATGCTTTCCTGAAAATCACACACCTCGCCAGAATCTAAGTCCGTAACTGCTCCATACACAGTGGTTCCCAGGTCAAAGTGAGCCTCACAACACCTCAGCCACGTACCTCTTGCTTCACAGGAACAAGTTCCTATAACATGTAATAAGACTACATGTCACAGATGCACGTGGTATATAACATTTCATTTGGTTATCGCCAATCTTCGTCTTCCACCGTTAGAATCATGTCATTTTCATAAATTTAAAACATATGTAACTATCGCGCTTTTCATTTGTACGTCTGCGCAGGTATTAATCCGCAATAAGGGATGAGGCTCACACGTATACAGGTAGTACCCAGTTCCTGCCCTGCATCCGCCATGACACGCTGCGAAGACGTGATCTCGGTTTGCTTGAGTTTTTTGCCAAGTATAGTGGAAAGCCAAGAGACTTATTTGACTTGTGCGTTAGGCATAAACTTTTTTTGGAAGAAAAACTGTGCAACAGATGTGGCAAGCCGGCAACACTAGACTTAGGTTAGGTTAGGTTAGGTTAGGTTATCACTCATATATGCCTCCCCCCCAAAAAACCCCGATTCCCCACAGTCCCCCAAGCTTGCTTGGGGGGTTGGGGGGGGTGTGGGTGGTGAAAGGTGGGAAGGACTTGTTATGCATTTTTACCGAAATTTCTGCCTAAACGTGACTTTTTCAATGATTTTTTCTTACTTTCATTTGTTGTGGAAGTGTTGTGGAAGAAAACAAATAAAATGCATTCTTTTTCTCAAATATATTTTTTTACTCAAAAATTGCACATGTTACCTATTTTTATGCTTTTATCCTTATTTTACGATAACATAGGTATATTTTTTTCTCTAAAACTGCATAAATAACCCTTTTTTCAATGTTTTTTGGAGATTTACAACTTTTTAAAGGAAAACCATCACTTTTACGAAAAAAAAATATGATTTTACACCAAAAGTCACTTTTTAATAATTTTCTATTGGTTTCCATGTTTTGATTAAAAACAAGAAAATAAACACTATATACATTTTCTTTCTCTGAAACTGTGCAAAATACACATTTTTAAGCTTTTTGGACGTTTAAATACTTTTTTTAGAAAAAAACTTTCATGTTACAATATACTTTTTCTATCTAAAATTTCATAAATTACTCTTTTTTCAGTTTTTAAAAGTATAAACGGCATTTTACAGAAAACCCACTTATACAAGTAGGTATAACATATGCGATTTGAATTATCCATTTTTCAACGTTTCTAAGGGTTTAACAATATTTGTATGACAAATCCATCTTCCCTTAGAAAAAAAAGTATGTTTTTACCTCCAAAAGTGAGTTTTTCAGTAATTTTCTTTGAAGTTCCATGTTTTGATTAAAAACATGAAGAATACGCTATAGCGTATTGTTTTTTTCTTGAAAGTTACATAAACTACCCTCTTTAAATCTTTTTATTGGTTTTAACAGGTTTTTGAAGAAAATCCCTTTTTTCATGTTACATAAAATGTAATAAAAGCCATTTCAGGGGAAAAAATATATATTTCTTTTAGAAAAAGAATTCTTCAGTGTTTTTTCTTTTCATTTCCTTGTTTTGATTGAAAATAAAGAAAAAAGCAAGAAATATATTAACTTTTTATTGCAATTCATTTTTTTCTCTCAAACTTCCATAAATTATCCCCTTCCCATCGTTTTTAGGAGAATTAACATCTTAGCTTAGAAAGACCATCTTTTTTTTAGTTCAGAAAAAAAAGGAATATATGCCATTTCAAGAAAAATGTTACTTTTCACCGAAAAAGTGAAATTTTCGATGATTTTCTGCTTATTTCATTGTTTTCATCTAAAAATAAACAAAAAGCAGTGAATATTGCGGCAATATACTTTTTTCAGAAAATAATCATAAATGACGTGTTTTTCAACATTTTTAGGAGTATTAACGGTATTTTAAAAAAAAAAACTCCCTTTTACAACTATGATATATGCAATTTGAATAAAGAAGACAATTCTGCCTAAAAAGTTACTTTTTCAATGTTTTTTTTTTTATTTTCATTTGTTGGTGTAACAAAACAAAAAAAGTACATTTTTTTTCTCGACAATATTTTTTTCTCAAAAATTGCACAAATTACCCATTTTTATGCTTCTATTCCTATTTTACGATAATATATATTTTTTTCTTTAAAACTGCATAAATGACCCTTTTTTCAATGTTTTTCGGAGATTTACAACTTTTAAAGGAAAACCATCTCTTTTACGAAAGAAAATATGATTTTATACCAATAGTTTATTTTTAATAATTTTCTATTGATTTCAATGTTTTGATTAAAAACAAGAAAATAAACACTATATACATTTTCTTTTTCTAAAACTGTACAAAGTACCCATTTTTAACCTTTTTGTACGTTTAAACACATTATGTAGAAAACAACTTTTTCATGTTACAATATACTTTTTCTATCTAAAATTTCATAAATTACTCTTTTTTTCAGTTTTTAAGAGTATGAACGGCATTTTACAGAAAACCCGCTAATACAAGTATAACATATGCGATTTGAATTATCCATTTTTTAACGTTTTTAAGGGCTTTACAATACTATTATGACAAATCCATCTTCCCTTAGAAAGAAAAAGTATGTTTTTACCTCCAGAAGTGAGTTTTTCAGTAATTTTCTTTGAATTTCCATATTTTAATTAAAAACATGAACAATACGCTATAGCGTATTGTTTTTATCTTTAAAGTTACATAAACACCCCTCTTTTAACCTTTTAATTGGTTTTAAAAACATTTTGAAGAAAATCCTTTTTTCATGGTACATAAAATGTAATAAAAGCCATATACGGGAAAAAAGTATATATTTCTTTTAGAAAAAGGATTTTTTCAGTATTTTTTTCTTTTCATTTCCATGTTTTGATTGAAAATGAATGAAAAAGCAAGAAATATATTAACTTTTTATCGCAATTCATTTTTTTCTCTCAAAACTGCATAAAATTATCCCCTTTCCAGCGTTTTTAGAAGAATTAACATCTTATCTTAGAAATACCATCTTTTTTTTAGTTCAGAAAAAAGGAATATATTCCATTTCATGAAACAAGTTCCTTTTCACCGAAAAAGTGAATTTTTCGATGACTTTCTGCTTATTTCATTGTTTTTATCTAAAAATAAACAAAAAGCACTAATTATTGCGGTACTAAACTTTTTTCTGAAAAAAATCATAAATAAATAAAATCATACAAGTATAACATATGCGATTTGAATTATCCATTTTTCAACGTTTTTAAAGGTTTTACAATATTTTTATGACAAATCCATCTTTCCTTAGAAAAAAAAAGTATGTGTTTACCTCCAAAAGGGAGTTTTTCAGCAATTTTCTTTGAATTTCCATGTTTTCATTAAAAACATGAATACGCTATAGCGTATTGTTTTTCTCTTTAAAGTTACATAAACTAACCTATTTAAACCTTTTTATTGGTTTTAACAACATTTTGAAGAAAATTCCTTTTTCATGTTACGTAAAATGTAATACAAGTTATTTCAAGAAAAAAATATATATATTTCTTTTAGAAATTTTTTTTTTCTTTTTCTTTCCATGTTTTGAATGAAAATGAAGGAAAAGAAAGAAATACATTATTTTTTATTGCAATTCATTTTTTTTCTCTCAAAATTGCATAAATTATCCCCTTTCTAGCGTTTTTAGGAAAATTAACAACTTATCTTAAAAAGACCATCCAGTTTTTAGTTCACAAAAAAGGAATATATGTTATTTCACAAAAAAAAGTTCCTTTTCACCGAAAAAATAAATTCTTCGATGATTTTCTGCTTATTTCATTGTTTTCATAAAAAAAATGAACAAAAATCACTGAATATTGCGACAATATACTTTTTTTCTGTAATAAATCATAAAAGACGAGTTTTTTGACGTTTTTAGGAATACAAACGGCATTTTAAATAAAAACCCACTTTTACAAGTATAATATATGCAATTTGAATAAAGAAGAAAATCCTGCCTAAAAAGTGACTTTATCAATGTTTTTTTCTTATTTTCATTTTTTGGTGGAAGAAAACCAAAAAAATACATCCTTTTTCTCGACAATATATTTTTTTTCTCTAAATTTGCATAAATTACCTATTTTATGCTTTTATCCTTATTTTACGATAATATATTTTTTTCTCTAAAAACTGCATAAATGACCCTTTTTTCAATGTTTTTCGGAGATTTACAACTTTTGAAGGAATACCATATCTTTTACGAAAAAAATATGATTTTACACCAAAAGTTATTTTTTAATAATTACCTATTTATTTTAAGGTTTTGATTAAAAACAAGAAAATAAACACTATATACATTTTCTCTCTCTGAAAGTGTACAAAGTACCCATTTTTAACCTTTTTGGACGTTTAAAAACATTTTGTAGAAAACAACTTTTTCATCTTACAATATCCTTTTTTTATCTAAAATTTCATAAATTAGGTTGTTTTTTTTTAGTTTTCAAGTGTATTAACGGCATTTTACACAAAATCTCGTTTTATATGTGTAACATATGCGATTTGAATTATCCATTTTTCAACGTTTTTAAGGGTTTTACAATATTTTTATGACAAATCAATCTTCCCTTAGAAAAAAAAAGCATCTTTTTACCTCCAAAAGTGAGTTTTTCAGTAATTTTCTTTGAATTTCCATGTTTTAATTAAAAACATGAACAATACGCTATAGCGTATTGTTTTTCTCTTTAAAGTTACATAAACTACCCTATTTAAACTTTTTCTTGGTTTTAACAACATTTTGAAGAAAATCTCTTTTTCATGTTACATAAAATGTAATACAAGCTATTTTAAGGAAAAAATATATATATTTCTTTTAGAAAAATTATTTTTCAGTTTTTTTTTCTTTTTCTTTCCATGTTTTGATTGTAAACGAAGGAAAAAGCAAGAAATATATTAACTTTTTATTGCAATTCATTTTTTTCTCTCAAAATTGCATAAATTATCCCCTTTCCAGCGTTTTTAGGAAAATTAACATCTTCTCTTAGAAAGACCATTTACTTTTTAGTTCACAAAAAAGGAAAACATTTTTTTTCACGAAAAAAGTTCCTTTTCCCCGAAAAAGTGAATTTTTCGATGATTTTCTGCTTATTTTATTGTTTTCATCAATAAATGAAGAAAAAACACTGAATTTTACGACAATATCCTTTTTTTCTGAAAAAAATCATAAATAACGTGTTTTTCAACGTTTTTAGGAGTATTAACGGCATTTTAAATGAAAACCACCTTTTACAAGTATAATATATGCAATTTGAATAAAGAAGAAAATTCTGCCTAAAAAGTGACTTTTTCAATGCTTTTTTTCTTATCTTTATTTGTTGGTGGAAGAAAACGAAAAAAATACATCTTTTTTCTCGATAATATTTTTCTTTCTGAAAAATTGGACAAATTACCTATTCTTATGCTTTTATCCTTATATTACGATAATATTTTTTTTCACTGAAAACTGTATAAATGACCCTTTTTTCAATTTTTTCTGAGGTTTACAACTTTTCAAGGAAAACCATCTCTTTTACGAAAAAAATATATGATTTTACACCAAAAGTCATTTTTTAATAATTTCCTAGTAATTTTAATGTTTTGATTAAAAACAAGAAAATAAACACTATATACATTTTCTGTCTCTGAAACTGTACAAGGTACTAATTTTTAACCTTTTTGGACGTTTAAAAAAATTTTGTAGAAAACTTTTTCATGTTACAATATCCTTTTTTTTTGCCCAAAATTTCATAATTTTTTTTTTTTTTTTTTTTTTAAGAGTATTAATGGCATTTCACACAAAACCTTCTTTTATAAGTGTAACATATGCGATTTGATTATCCATTTTTCAACGTTTTTAAGGGTTTTACAATATTTTTATGACAAATCAATCTTCCCATAGAAAAAAAAAGCAAGTTTTTACGTCCAAAAGTGAGTTTCTCAGTAATTTTCTTTGAATTTCCATTTTTTAATTAAAAACATGAACAATACGCTATAGCGTATTATTTTTCTCTTTAAAGTTACATAAACTACCCTATTTAAACCTTTTTATTGGTTTTAACAACATTTTGAAGAAAATCTCTTTTTCAGGTTACATAAAATGTAATAAAAGCCATTTCATGGAAAAAAATATATATTTCTTTTAGAAAAAAAAATTTTCCGTGTTTTTTTCTTTTTCTTTCCATGTTTTGATTGAAAATAAAAGAAAAAACAAGAAATATATTAATATTTTTTTGCATTTCATTTTTTTCTCTCAAAATTGCATAAATTATCCCCTTTCCTGTGTTTTTAGGAGAATTAACATCTTATCATAGAAAGACCATCTATTTTTTAGTTCACAAAAAAAGGAATATATGCTTTTTTCACGAATAAAGTTCCTTTTCACCGAAAAAGTGAATTTTTCGATGATTTTCTGCTTATTTCATTGTTTTAATCAAAAAATAAACAAAAAACACTGAATATTGCGACAATATCCTTTTTTCTGAAAAAAAAAAATCATAAATGACGTGTTTTTCAACGTTTTTAAGAGTATTAATGTTTTTATCTTATTTTCATTTGTTGGGGGAAGAAAACCAAAAATTACATTAATTTTGTGACATTATTTCTTTTCTCTAAAATTGCACAAACTACCCATTTTTAATTTTTTATCCTTATTTTACGATAATATATTTTTTTCTCTAAAACTTTGTAAATGACCCTTTTTTCAATTTTTTTCAGAGATTTAGAAAAAAAAGTATGTTTTATTTCCAAAAGTGAGTTTTTCAGTAACTTTCTTTTAATTTTCATGTTTTAATTAAAAACAAAACCTATACACTATATATTTTTTTCTCTTTAAAGTTACACAAACTACCCTATTTAAACCTTTTTATTGGTTTTAACAACATTTTGAAGAAAATCCCTTTTTCATGTTACATGAAATGTAATACAAGCCATTTCAATGAAAAAATTATATATTTCTTTTAGAAAAAGGATTTTTCACTGTTTTTTCTTTACATTTCCATGTTTTGATTGAAAATGAGAGAAAAAGCAAGAACTATATTCACTTTTTATTGCAATCAATTTTTTTCTCTCAAAATTGCATAAATTATCCCCTTTTCAGCGTTTTTATGTGAATTAACAGCTCATTTAAGAAAGATCATCGTTTTTTATTGAAGAAGAAAGGAATATATCCCATTTTACGAAAAAGTTCCTTTTTACCGAAAAAGTTGATTTTTCGATGATTTTCTGCTTATTTCATGGTGTTCATAAAAAAATAAACAAAAAACAATGAATACTGCGACAATTTACTTTTTTCTCAAAAATTTCATAAATGCCGTGTTTTTCAACGTTTTTAGGAGTATTAACGGCATTTTACACAAAACTTCCTTTTACAAGTATGATATATGCAATTTGTATAATGAAAAAATTTTTCCCTAAAAAGTGACTTTTTCACTATTTTTATCTTATTTTCATTTGTTGGTGGAAGAAAACCAAAAAATACATCCTTTTTTGCGACAATATTTATTTTCTCTAAAAATGCACAAACTGCCCATATTTATGTTTTTATCCTTATATTACGATTATATATTTTTTTTCTCTTAAACCTAATAAACCGCTTTTTTTCAATATTTTTCAGAGATTTAGAAAAAAAAAGTATGTTTTTACATCCAAAAGTGAGTTTTTCAGTAATTTTCTTTTAATTCTCATGTTTTAATTAAAAACAAGACCAATATACAATATATATTTTTTTCTTTAAAGCTATTTAAATTACCTAATTTTAAAAAATTTATTGGTTTTAACAACATTTTGAAGAAAATTCCTTTTCCATGTTACATAAAATGTAATACAAGCCATTTCAATGAAAAAAATATATATTTATTTTTAAAAAAGGATTTTTTTTTTTTTTTTTTTTTTTTTACATTTCCATGTTTTGAATGAAAATGAAGGAAAAAGCAAGAAATATATTAACTTTTATTGCAATTAATTTTTTTTCTCTCAAAATTGCATAAATTATCCCCTTTTCAGCGTTTTTAGGAGAATTAACATCTCATATAAGAAAGACCATCTTTTTTTAGTTAAGAAGAAAGGAATTTATGCCATTTCACTAGAATAGTTCCTTTTCACCGAAAAAGACTTTTTCAATGATCTTATTTTCATTTGTTGGTGGAATAAAATCAAAAAAATACATTTTTTTTTGCGACAGTATTTCTTATCTCTTTGCACAAACTCATTTTTGTGTTTTTTCTTATTTTACGATAAAAAAAATTTTTTCTTCTTGCATAAATGATTCAAAGTTTTTCAGAGATTTAGAAAAAAAGTATGTTTTTACATACAAAAGTGAGTTTTTCAGTAATTTTCTTTTAATTTTCATGTTTTAATTAAAAAACAAGACCAATACATTATTTAATTTTTTCTCTTTAAAGTTACATAAACTACCCTATTTAAACCTTTTTATTGGTTTTAAAAACATTTTGAAAAAAAATCCCTTTTCCATGTTAAATAAATTGTATTACAAGCCATTTCAATGAAAAATATATATATATTTTTTTAGAAAATGGATTTTTCAGTGCTTTTTCTTTATATTTCCATGTTTTGATTGAAAATGAAGGAAAAAGCAAGAAATATATTAACTTTTTATTGTAATTCTTTTTTTTTCTCTCAAAATTGCATAAATTATCCACTTTTCAGCATTTTTAGGAGAATTAACATCTCATCTAAGAAAGACCATCTTTTTTTAGTTAAGAAGAAAGGAATATATGCCATTTCCCGAAAAAAGTTCCTTTTCACCGAAAAAGTAGATTTTTCGATGATTTTTTGGTTATTTCTTTATTTTCATAAAAAATAAACAAAAAACAATGAATATGGCGACAATATATTTTTTTCTCAAAATCTTCATAAATGATGTGTTTTTCAACGTGTTTAGGATTATTAACGGCATTTTACACAAAACACCCTTTTACAAGTATAATATATGCAATTTGTATAAAGACAAAAATTTTGCCTAAAAAGTGACTTTTTCAATGTTTTAATCTTATTTTCATTTGTTGGTGGAAGAAAACCAAAAAATACATTCTTTTTTGCGACAATATTTTTTTTTTTTTAAGAAAATCCCTTTTTCATGTTACATAAAATGTAATACAAACCATTTCAATGAAAAAAATATATATTTCTTTTAGAAAAAATATTTTCAGTGTTTTTTCATTACATTTCAATGTTTTGATTAAAAATTAAGGAAAAAGCAAGAAATATATATATAAATATAATAACTTTTATTGCAATTCATTTTTTTCTCTCAAAATTGCATAAATTATCCCATTTTCAGTGGTTTTAGGAGAATTAACATCTCATCTTAGAAAGACCATCTTTTTTTAGTTAATAAATAAGGAATATATGTCATTTCATGAAAAAAGTTCATTTTCACCGAAATAGTGAATTTTTCGAAGATTTTCTGCTTATTTCATTGTTTTATAAAAAAAATATGAATATTGCGGCAATATACTTTTTTTCTCAAAAATTTCATAAATGACGTGTTTTTTAACGTTTTCAGGAGTATTAACGGCATTTACACAAAACCTCTTTTTACAGGTATAAAATATGCAATTTGAATAAAGACAAAAATTTTGCCTAAAAAGTGACTTTTTCAATGTTTTTACCTTATTTTCATGTCTTGGTGGAAGAAAACCCCCCAAAAAATTTTTTTTCGACGATATTTTTTTCTCTAAAATTGCACAAATTACCCATTTTTGTTTTTTTCTTATATTACGATAATATTTTTTTCTCTCTAAAACTGCATAAATGACCCTATTTTCAATGTTTTACGGAGATTTACATTTTTTCAAGGAAAACCATTTCTTTTAAAATTGCATAAATTACCCATTTTTATGCTTTCCTCCTTATTTTACGACAATATTTTTTTTCTCTAAAACTGCATAAATGACTCTTTTCAGTGTTTTTCGGAGATTTTTATCTATTCAAGGAAAACCCTCTCTTTTATCAAAAAAAAAAAAAAAATATATATATATATATATATGATTTTACACCAAAAGTAATTTTTAAATAATTTTCTATTGATTTCAATGTTTTGATTAAAAACAAGAAAATATACACTGTATACATTTTCTTTTTGTGAAACTGTACAAAGTTCCCATTTTTAACCTTTTTGGACGTTAAAAATATTTTATAGAAAACAACTTTTTCATGTTACAATATACTTTTATTATCTATAATTTCATAAATAAGGTTTTTTTCCACGTTTTTAAGAATATTTGCGGCAATTTACACAAAACCCCCTTTTACAAGTATAACATATGCAATTTGAATTAAGAAAAAAGTTCTGCGTGAAATGTGACTTTATTTTAATATTTTCCATGTTATTTTCATTGGTTGATAGAAGAAAAAAAAAATAGTTGTTTCCTACGATAATATTTTTTTCTCTAAAACTGCACAATTTACTCATTTTTATGTTTTCATCCTTTTATTACGGGAATTTATATTTTTTCTCTAAAACTGCATAAATAGCCCTTTTTCCAACGTTTTTGGGAGATATAAAACTTTTCAAGGAGGCCGCTCTCTTTTAGAAAAAAGAGAATGACTTTAATCCAAAAGTGATTTTTCAGTAATTTTCTATTGATTTGAATGTTTTGATCAAAAACAAGAAAAAAACACTTTCTACATTTTCTTTCTCTGAAAATATATAAACTAGCAAATTTTAACCTTTTTGTACGTTTTAACAACATTTTGTAGAAAAAACCTTTTTCATGTTACAAAGAATGTAATATATACCGTTCAAGAAAGAAAGTATTTCCTTAAAAAAGGGATAATTTAAAGGATTCCATTTTAATTTCTATGTTTTGATTGAAAAGGGAGAAAAATCAATAAATCCAATTAGGTTTTGTAGCAGTACTTTTTCTTTCCTTAAAATTCCATGAATTACCCGTGTTTCAACGTTCTTCAAAGTATTAACAACATTTTAAAGAAAACCCTCTTTTTCACGTAAATATAATTGCAATATATGTAATTTAACCAAAAAAAGTTTATTTTATATCCTATTTTAACCTTTTTAGGGGTTTTAACAATATTTTCAGGAAAAATATTTTCCATTTAAAAAAGTATGCCATTTCAAAGAAAATACAAAACAAATCTATGTGAAAAATTTTCTTTGTTTTTCTTTTTCTATCCATGTTTTGATTCCTCTAAAAGTGCTTAAATCATCCATTTTTCAACGTTTTTAAAAGTTTTACAATATTTTTATGACAAATCCATCTTCCCTTAGAAATAATGTATGTTTTTACATCCAAAAGTGATATTACAGTAATTTTATTTTAATACCATATGGTTTTAATTAAAAACAAGAGAAATACGCTATATATTCTTTTTCTCTTTAAAGTTACATAAAAAATCCTATTTAAACCTTTCTATTGGTTTTCACAACATTTTGAAGAAAATCTCTTTTTCATGTTTCATAAATTGTAATACAAGCCATTTTAAGGGAAAAAAATATTTCTTTTAGATAAAGGATTTTTCAGTGTTTTTTCTTTACATTTCCATGTTTTGTTTGAAAATTAAGGAAAAAGCAAGAAATATATTAACTTTTTATTGAAATTCATATTTTTTCTCTCAAAATTGCATTAATTTTCCCCTTTTCAGTGTTTTTAGGAGAATTAACATCTCATCTAGGAAAGACCATCTTTTTTTAATAAAGAAGAAAGGAATATATGCCATTTCACGAAAAAAGTTATTTTTCACAGAAAAAGTGGATTTTTCGATGATTTTCTGCTTATTTCATTCTTTTCATAAAAAATAAACAAAAAACAATAATTATGGCGACAATATACTTTTTTCTCAAAAATTTCATAAATGACGTGTTTTTCAACGATTTTAGGAATATTAACAGCATTTTACTCAAAACCCCCTTTTAAATGTATACTATATGATATTTGTATAAAGAAAAAATTTCTGCCTAAAAAGAGACTTTTTCAATGTTTTAATCCTATTTTCATTTGTTGGTGGAAAAAAAACAAAAAATACATTCTTTTTTACGACAATATTTCTTTTCTCGAAAATTGCACAAACTACCCATTTTCATGTTTTTATCCTTATTTTACGATAATATATTTTTTTTCTCTAAAACTGCATAAATGACCCTTTTTTCAATGTTTTTCAGAGATTTAAAAAAAGTATGTTTTTACATCCATAAGTGAGTTTTTCAGTAATTTTCTTTTAATTTTCAAGTTTTAATTAAAAACAAGACCAACACACAATATATAATTTTCTCTTTAAAGCTACATAAACTACCCTATTCATTTCTTTTCATTCGTTTTAACAACATTTTAAAGAAAATCCCTTTTTCATGTTACATAAAATGTAGTACAAGCCATTTCAATGAATAAAATACATATTTCTTTTAGACAAAAGATTTTTAAGTGTTTTCTTTACATTTCCATGTTTTTTTTTTTTTTTAATTCATTTTTTTTCTCTCGAAATTGCATAATTTATCCCCTTTTCAGTGTGTTTAGGAGAATTAACATGTCATTTAAGAAAGACCATCTTATTTTTAGTTAAGAAGAAAGGAATATATGCCATTTCACGAAAAAAGTTCCTTTTCACCGAAAAAGTAGATATTTCGATGATTTTCTGCGTATTTCATTGTTTTCATAAAAAAAATAAACAAAAAACAATGAATATTGCGACGATATACTTTTTTCTCAAAAAATTACATAAATCTGTTTTTCAACGTTTTTAGGAGTATTAACGGCATTTTACAAAAAACCCTCTTTTACATGTATAGTATATGCAATTTGTATAAAGACAAAATTTCTGCCTATAAAGTGACTTTTTCAATGTTTTTACCTTATTTTCATTTGTTGGTTGAAGAAAACCAAACTATACATTCTTTTTTGCGATATTATTTCTTTCCTCTAAAATTGCACAAACTACCAATTTTTATGTTTTTATTCTTATTTTTATCCTAATTTTTTTTACTCACATTTTTTTTTTTACATTTACATTTTTTACATTTACGTTTTGATTGAAAATAAAGGAAAAAGTAAGAAATATATATATATTTTTTGCAATTTTAGAGAAAAAATGTATTGTCACGAAAAAGTATTTTTTTGGTTTTCTTCCACCAACAAATGAAAATAAGAAAAATCATTGAAAAAGTAACTTTTTAGGCAGAATTTTCTTCTTTAATCAAATTCCATATATTATACTTGTAAAGGGGGGTTTTGTTTAAAAGGGCGTTAATACTCCTAAAAACGTTGAAAAACACGTCATTTATGATTTTTTTCAGAAAAAGTATATTGTCGCAATATCCAGTGTTTTTTTATTTATATTTTTCATGAAAACAATGAAATAAGCAGAAAAACATCGAAAAATTCACTTTTTCGGTGAAAAGGAAATTTTTTCCTGAAATGGCATATATTCTTTTTTTCTGAACTAAAAAAAAGATGGTCTAAGATAACATGTTAATTCTCCTAAAAACGCTAGAAAGGGGATAATTTATGCAATTTTGAGAGAAAAAAATGAATTGCAATAAAAAGTTAATATATTTTTGCAATTTCCTTCATTTTCAAACAAAACTTGGAAATGAAAAGAAAAAACACTGAAAAATCCTTTTTCTAAAAGAAATTTTTTTTTTTCCCTTGAAATGGCTTGTATTACATTTAATGTAACATTAAAAAAGGATTTTCTTCAAAATGTTGTTAAAACCAATAAAAAGGTTTAAATAGGGTAGTTTATGTAACTTTGAAGAGAAAAACAATACGCTATAGCGTATTATTCATGTTTTTAATTAAAACATGGAATTACAAAGAAAATTACTGAAAAACTCAGTTTTGGAAGTAAAAACATACTTTTTTTTTTATAAGGGAAGATGGATTTGTTACAAAGATATTGTAAAACCCTTCAAAACGTTGATAAATGGATCATTCAAATCTTATATGTTAAACTTGTAAAAGATAGTTTTGTGTAAAATGCCGTTAATACTCTTAAAAACTGAAGAAAACCTTATATATGAAATTTTAGATAAAAAAAAGTATATTGTAACAATGTTATTTTCTACAAAAAATTTTAAACGTCCAAAAAGGTTAAAAATGCGTACTTTGTACAGTTTCAGAGAAAGAAAATGTATATATTGTTTATTTTCTTGTTTTTAATCAAAACATTGAAATCAATAGAAAATTATTAAAAAATGACTTTTTGTGTAAAATCATATTTTTTTCGTAAAAGAAATGGTTATCCTTGAAAAGTTGTAAATCTCCGAAAAACATTGAAAAAAGGGTTATTTATGCAGTTTTAGAGATAAAATATATATAATCATAAAATAAGGATAAAAGCATAAAAATAGGTAACCTGTGCAATTTTAAAGAAAAAAAATATTGTTGAGAAAAGAATGTATTTTTTTGGTTTTCTTCCACCAACAAATGAAAATAAGAAAAAAAACATTGAAAAAGTCACTTTTTACGCTTAATTTTTTTTTTTTTTCAAATTGCATATATTATACTTGTAAAAGGGGGTTTTGTTTAAAATGGCGTTAATACTCCTAAAAACGTTGAAAAACACGTCATTTATGATTTTTTCAGAAAAAGTATATTGTCGCAATATTCAGTGTTTTTTGTTTATTTTTTGAAGAAAACAATGAAATAAGCAGAAAATCATCAAAAAATTCAATTTTTCGGTGAAAAGGAACTCTTTTCATGAAATGGCATATATTCCTTTTTTCTGAACTAAATAAGAAATGGTCTTTCTAAGATAAGATGTTAATTCTCCTAAAAACGCTGGAAAGGAGATAATTTATGAAATTTTTTAGAGAAAAAAATTACTTGCAATAAAAAACTAATATATTTCTTTATTTTTCCTTGATTTTCAATTAAAACATGGAAATGAAAAGAAAAAACACTTAAAAATCCTTTTTCTAAAATAAATATTTTTTTTCCTTGAAATAGCTTGTATTACATTTTATGTAACATGAAAAAGGGATTTTCTTTAAAAAAATTTAAAACCAATAAAAAGGTTTAAATAGGGTAGTTTATGTAACTTTAAAGACAAAAACAATACGCGTATTGTTCATGTTTTTAATTAAAACATGTAAATTCAAAGAAAATTACTGAAAAACTCACTTTTGGAGGTTAAAACATACATTTTTCATCTAAAGGAAAGTGGATTTGTCATAAAAATATTGTGAAACTCTTAAAAACGTTGAAAAATGGAAAATTCAAATCGCATATGTTATATTTGTAAAAGGGAGTTTTGTGTAAAATGCCGTTTATACTCTTAAAAACTGAAGAAAACATAATTTATGAAATTTTAGGTAAAAAAAAAAAGTTTATTGTAATATGATAAATTGTTTTCTACAAAATATTTTTAAACGTCCAAAAAGGTTAAAAATGCGTACTTTGTACAGTTTCAGAGAAAGAAAATGTATATAGTGTTTATTTTCTTTATTTTAATCAAAACATTAAAATCAATAGAAAATTATTAAAAAATTACTTTTGGAGTAAAATCTTATTATTTTTCATAAATGAGATGGTTTTCCTTGAAAAGTTGTAAATCTCATTGAAAAAAGGGTCATTTATGCAGTTTTAGAGAAAAAATATATATTATCGTAAAATAAGGATAAAAGCTTAAAAATAGGTAATTTGTGCAATTTTAGAAAAAAAATATATTGTCGAGAAAAAGAATGTATTTTTTGGTTTTCTTCCACCAACAAATGAAAATAAGAAAAAAACATTGAAAAAGTCACTTTTTAGGCAGAATTTTCTTTATTCAAATTGCATATATTATGCTTGTATAAGGGGGTTTCGTTTAAAATTACGTTAATACTCCTAAAATCGTTGAAAAACACGTAATTTATGATTTTTTCCGGAAAAATTATATTGTCGTAATATTCAGTGTTTTTTGTTTATTTTTTATGAAAACTATGAAATAGGCAGAAAATCATCAAAAAATTCACTTTTTCGGTGATAAGGAACTTTTTCCTTAAATGGTATATATTCCTTTTTTATGAACTAAATAAAAGATGGTCTTTCTAAGATAAGATGTTAATTCTTCTGAAAACACTGTAAAAAGGATAATTTATGCAATATTGATAAAAGAAAATGAATTGCAATAAAAAGTTAATATATTTCTTGCGTTTTCCTTCATTTTCAATCAACACATGGAAATGAAAAGAAAATACACAGAAAAGTCTTTTTTTCTAAAGAAGTATATATATTTTTTCCTTGAAATGGCTTGTTGTACGTTTAATGTAACATAAAAAAGAGATTTTTTCAAAATGTTGTTAGAACCAATAAAAAGATTTAAATACGGTAGGTTATGTAACTTTAAAGAGAAAAACAATACGCTATAGCGTATTGTTCATATTTTTAATTAAAACTTCGAAATTCAAAGAAAATTACTGAAAAACTCCTTTTTGGAGGTAAAAACGTATTTTTTTTTCTAAGGGGAGATGGATTTGTCATAAAAATATTGTAAAACACTTAAAAACGTTGAAAAATGGATAATTCAAATCGCATATGTTATACTTGTGAATGAAGTTTTGTGTAAAATGCCGTTATTACTCTTAAAAACTTAGCAAACCAAATATATGAAATTTTAGATAAGAAAAGTATATTGTAACATGAAAAAGTTGTTTTCTACAAAATATTTTTAAACATCCAAAAAGGTTAAAAATGCGTACTTTATACAGTTTCAGAGAAAGAAAATGTATATAGTGTTTATTTTCTTGTTTTTAATCAAAACATTGAAATCAATAGAAAATTATAAAAAAAATACATATGGTGTAAAATCATATTTTTTTCGTAAAAGTGATGGTTTTCCTTGAAAAGTTGTAAATCTCCGACAAACATTGAAAAAGGTGTCATTTATGCAGTTTTAGGGAAAAAACTATGTTATCGTCAAATTAGGATAAAAGCATAAAAATAGGTGATTTGTGCAATTTTAGAGAAAAACAATATTGTCGAGAAATAGAATGTATTTTTTTGGTTTTCTTCCACCAACAAATGAAAATAAGAAAAAAAACATTGAAAAAGTCACTTTTAAGGCAGAATTTTCTTCTTTATTCAAATTGCATATATTATTCTTGTAAAAGGGGGTTTTGTTTAAAATGGCGTAAATACTCCTAAAAACGCTGAAAAACACGTCATTTATGATTTTTTTCAGAAAAAGTATATTGTCGCAATATTTAGTGTTTTTTGCTTATTTTTTGATGAAAACAATGAAATATGCAGATCATCGAAAAATTCATTTTTTTCGGTGAAAAGGAACTTTTTTCGTGAAATGGCATATATTTCTTTTTTCTGAATAAATAAAAGATGGTCTTTCTAAGATAAGATGTTAATTCTCCTAAAAACGCTGAAAACAGGATAAATTATACAATTTTGAGAGAAAAAAATGAATTGCAATAAAAAGTTAATATATTTCTTGCTTTTTCCATCATTTTCAACCAAAACATGAAAAATGAAAAAAAGCACTGAAAAATCCTTTTCCTAAAAGAAATATATATTTTTTTCTCTTGAAATGGCTTGTATTACATTTAATGTAACATTAAAATGAGATTTTCTTCAAAATGTTGTTAAAACCAATAAAAAGGTTTAAATAGGGTACTTTATGTAACTTTAAAGAGAATAACAATACGCTATAGCGTATTGTTCATGTTTTTAATTAAAACCTGGAAATAAGATGTTAATTCTCCTAAAAACGCTGGAAAGGGGATAATTTATGCAATTTTGAGAGTAAAAATTAATTGCAATAAAAATTAATATATTTCTTGCTTTTTCCTTCATTTTCAATCAAAACATGGATATGAAAAGAAAAAACACTGAAAAATCCTTTTTCTAAAAGAAGTATACTTTTAAAAAGTGGTTTTTATATAAAATGCCGTTACTACTCCTAAAAACTTTGAAAATCACGTCATTTATGATTCTTTTCAGATAAAAGTATATTGTCGCAACAGTGAAAATCATCGAAAAATTCACTTTTTCGGTGAAAAGGAACTTTTTTCGTGAAATGGCATATATTCTTTTTTCTGAATAAATAAAAGATGGTCTTTCTAAGATAAGATGTTAATTCTCCTAAAAACCTGAAATTGTAAAAAGAATGTTAATTCTCCTAAAAACGCTGGAAAGGGGATAATTTATGCAATTTTGAGAGTAAAAATTAATTGCAATAAAAATTAATATATTTCTTGCTTTTTCCTTCATTTTCAATCAAAACATGGATATGAAAAGAAAAAACACTGAAAAATCCTTTTTCTAAAAGAAGTATACTTTTAAAAAGTGGTTTTTATATAAAATGCCGTTAATACTCCTAAAAACTTTGAAAATCACGTCATTTATGATTCTTTTCAGATAAAAGTATATTGTCGCAATGTTCAGTGAAAATCATCGAAAAATTCACTTTTTCGGTGAAAAGGAACTTTTTTCGTGAAATGGCATATATTCCGTTTTTGTGAACTAAAAAATAGATGGTCTTTCTAAGATAAGATGTTAATTTACGTAAAAACGGTGGAAAGGGGATAATTTATGCAATTTTGAGGGAATAAAATGAATTGCAATAAAAAGTTATTATATTTCTTGCTTTTTCCTTCATTTTCAATCAAAACATAGAAAGAAAAAGAAAAAACACTGAAAAATAATTTTTCTAAAAGAAATATATATATTTTTTCCTTGAAATGGCTTGTATTACATTTTATGTAACATAAAAAATGGATTTTCTTCAAAATGTTGTTAAAACCAGTAAAATGGTTTAAATAGAGTAGTTTATGTAACTTTAAAGAGAAAAACAATACGCTATAGAGTATTGTTCATGTTTTTAATTAAAACATGGAAATTCAAAGAAAATTATTGAAAAACTCACTTTTGGAGGTAAAAACAATTTTTTTTCTAAGTGAAGATGGATTTATCATAAAAATATTGTAAAACCCTTAAAAACGTTGAAAAATGGATAATTCGAATCGCATATGTTATACTTATAAAAGGGGGTTTTGTGTAAAATGCCGTTAATAATCTTAAAAACTGAAAAAAACCTCATTTATGAAATTTTAGATAAAAGAAAGGATATTGTAACATGAAAAAATTGTTTTCTACAAAATGTTTTTAGACGTCCAAAAAAGGTTAAAAATTGGTACTTTGTACAGTTTAAGAGAGAGAAAATGTATCTAAGGTTTATTTTCTTGTTTTTAATCAAAGATTAAAATCAATACGAAATTATTAAAAAAAAGATTTTTGGTGTAAAATCATATATTTTTTTCGTAAAAGAGATGATTTTCCTTGAAAAGTTGTAAATCTCCGAAAAACATTGAAAAAAGGGTCATTTATGCAGTTTTTAGAGAAAAAAATATATTATCGTAAATAAAGATAAAAGCTTAAAAATATGTTATGAAGGCAAAACCGAGATGTGATCTCAGCCGTGTTGAGTCCGCTAATGCCTTCTGGATGCGAGAGTAGGATAAGCAAAACCGATGTGTGATATCAGCCGTGTTGAGTCCGCTAATGCTTATTCTAGTAAAGGTGAAGGAAATCCACACTTGTTACTCTCTCTGGTTTATTCACTTTACATCTTTAGTATATACATAGATTTTCATTAGTAATGTACATTAATTTTATATGATTATGGTGTGAGATGTGTGTAAGTTGAGTGTAGTGTTAAGAATGGATGATGGTTGAAAGGAGTATTTATGTGCGTTTCAATGTGTATGTTGGTTTGTGTATGATGTGTATGTAGAACGGATGAAATGATATATACAGGAATGATATATATTACAAATGAAATAGTCTGCGCTCATGACAGATAGAGAATCTGAGAGAATGTATATGGGAGAAAATGTATATTTGAGGGCAGACTGAAGTAGTGTGCTGCTACAGTACTGAATTTTTTTCGTTTTCTTCCACCAACAAATGAAAATAAGAAAAAAACATTGAAAAAGTCACTTTTTAGGCAGAATTTTCTTCTTTATTCAAATTGCATATATTATACTTGTAAAATGGGTTTTTAATTTAAAATGGCGTTAATACTCCTAAAAACGTTGAAAACACGTCATTTATGATTGTTTTTCAGAAAAAAAGTATATTGTCGCAATATTCAGTGTTTTTTGTTTATTTTTTTATGAAAACAAGGAAATAAGCAGAAAATCATCGAAAAATTCACTTTTTCGATGAAAAGGAACTTTTTTCGTGAAATAACATATATTCCTTTTTTGTGAACTAAAAAATAGATGGTCTTTCTAAGATAAGATGTTGATTCTCCTAAAAACGCTGGAAAGGGGATAATTTATGCAATTTTGAGAGAAAAAAAAGGAATTGCAATAAGAAGTTAATATATTTCCTGCTTTTTCCTTTTATCTTATTTTCAATCAAAACATTGAAATGAAATAAAAAAAAACACTGAAAAATAATTTTTCTAAAAGAAATATATTTTTTTTCCCTGAAATGGCTTTTATTACATTTTATGTAACATGAAAAGAGATTTTCTTCAAAATGTTGTTAAAACCAATAAAAAGGTTTAAATAGGTAGTTTATGTAACTTTAAAGAGAAAACAATACGCTATAACGGATTGTTCATGTTATTAATTAAAACATGGAAATTTAAAGAAAATTACTGAAAAAACACTTTTGGGGGTAAAAACATGTTTTTTTTTTTCTAAGGGTGATGGATTTGTCATAAAACTACTGTAAAACACTTAAAAACGTTGAAAAATGGATAATTCAAATCGGATATGTTATATTTATAGAAGGGGGTTTTGTGTAAAATGCCGTTAATACTCTTAAAATTTGAAAAAAATCCAATTTATGAAATTTTAGATAAAAAAAGGATATTGTAACATGAAAAAGTTGTTTTCTACAAAATGTGTTTAAACGTCCAAAAGGGATAAAAATGGGTACTTTCTACAGTTTCAGAGAAAGAAAATGTATATAGTGTTTTTTATCTTGTTTTTAATCAAAACATTGAAATTAATAGGAAATTATTAGAAAATGACATTTGGTGTAATTTTTTTTTTTTTTTTCGTAAAAGAGATGGTTTTCCTTTAAAAGTTGTAAATCTCCATAAAACATTGAAAAAAAGGCTCATTTATGCAGTTTTAGAGAAAAAAAATATATTATCGTAAAATAAGGATAAAAGCATAAAAATAAGAAATTTCTGCAATTTTAGAGAAAAAAAATATTGTCGAGAAAAAGAATGTATTTTTTTGGTTTTTTTCCACCAACAAATGAAAATAAGAAAAAAACATTAAAAAAGTCACTTTTTAGGCAGAATTTTCTTCTTTATTCAAATTGCATATAAAATACTTGTAAAAGGGGGGTTTTATTTAAAATGCCGTTAATACTCCTAAAAACGTTGAAAAACACGTCATTTATGATTTTTTTTTCAGAAAAAAAGTATATTGTCGGAATATTCAGTACTTTTTGTTTATTATTTTCATGAAAACAAAGAAATAAGCAGAAAATCATCGAAAAATTCACTTTTTCGGTGAAAAGGAACTTTTTTTGTGAAATAGCATATATTTATTTTTTGTGAACTAAAAAATAGATGGTTTTTCTAAGATAAGATGTTAATTCGCCTAAAAACACTGGAAAGGCGATAATTTATGCAATTTTGAGAGAAAAAAAATGAATTGTAATAAAAAGTTAATATAATTCTTGCTTTTTCCTTCATTTTCAATCAAAACATAGAAAGAAAAAGAGAAAAAAATTAAATATCATTTTTCTAAAAGAAATAAATATTTTTTTTCCTTGAAATGGCTTGTATTACATTTTATGTATCATGAAAAAGGAATTTTCCTAAAAATATAAGTAAAACCAATAAAAAGGTTTAAATAGCGTAGTTTATGTAACTTTAAAGAAAAAAAAACAATACGTTATAGCGTATTGTTCATGTTTTTAATTAAAACAAGGAAGTAGAAAGAATATTACTGAAGAACTCACTTTTAGAGGTAAAAAAAAATACTTTTTTTTCTAAGGGAAGATGGATTCGTCATAAAAATATTGTAAAACCCTTAAAAACGTTGAAAAATGGATAATTTAAATCGCATATGTTATACCTACTTGTATAAGGGGGTTTTCTGTAAAATGCCGTTTATACTCTTAAAAATTGAAAAAAAGAGTTTTTTATAAAAAAGAAAAAGTATATTGTAACATAAAAAAGTTGTTTTCTACAGAAAGTGTTTAAACGTCCAAAAAGGTTAAAAATGGGTACTTTGTACAGCTTCAGAGAAAGAAAATGTATATAATGTTTATTTTCTTGTTTTTAATCAAAACATTGAAATCAATAGAAAATTATTAAAAAGTTACTTTTGGTGTAAAATCATATTTTGTTTCGTAAAAGAGATGGTTTTCCTTTAAAAGTTGTAAATCTCAATAAAGCATTGGAAAAAAAGGTAATTATGCAGTTTTAGAGAAAAAAATATATATTATCGTAAAATAAAGATAAAAGCATAAAAATAGGTAATTTGTGCAATTTTAGAGAAAAAAAATATTGTCGAGAAAAAGAATGTATTTTTTTGGTTTTCTTCCACCAACAAATTAACATGCACAGCAGACTCCATTATTATTATTATTATTATTATTATTATTATTATTATTATTATTATTATTATTATTCAGTGCAATGTACAGCACATCCGAGTAACTTTGTCCTGAATGTGCATATATTAAAGTAACATGTAAGCTGACAGAAGAGCAATGAAACATATTTGCAGAAACACTAGACAAAATAAAGTGTTGTTTTTTTTATTTTCTTTTTTTTAATGAGTAGCAAACGTTATTATGTAACTAAGTTCACCATATTACACAATTTCTATTTGAATGTTGAAATTTTAAAGAGTAACTTTATATACAAATTTACAGGCACTTCCTCTTGTGGGGAAGCAAAGGCCCCAGCTGCTTGCTGGCCCTCATCCAGGAGAGGTAGGCTGTCTCACCTCCAAGGCCTCCAACCCTCACCTCCCCTGGAATGAAGGCCAAGGCACGCCATTGAGTAAGTAATGAAAAATAATACGAAAAAAAATCATTACCATTTTTTACTTGAGTTACAGTTTTCTACACTTGCACCATATTATAAACATACATTGCCTGCTCATTGAAATAAACTTTTAAAATTATAATAAGAAATAGCACTCACAAAATACCTCTGTATATTTAGCCTGTAGTACTGTAGAACTTATTTGTGCATTTTTTACTTATTCAATTAATTTATTCTATTTACCAGATTTATCTGCTGGTCCTTTACCATCAACAAGCAGAGGTGCTAGTATTGATGGTGTCTCTCAGTGGTAAATAACTAAGCCACTTGTTCCAGGCTAACATGTATTCAATTATACATACACTACATGTTTGTATGTGCCATGTTTTTCAACTGTACATTTATTACAGTCAACTAATATGGTAATCAAATGCCTTTCATTTTTACAGTAGCCCTGCAGGCACCACCACCACCAGCTCCCCAGCTAGCAGCAGCACCATCACCACCACCAGCACCCATGCAGACACCACCACCAGAACCCCAGCTAGTAGCAGCACCACCACCATCAGCCACCCAGCCATTACTGCCACCCCTTCTGGTACCACCACTAGCCCCTCAGCCAGCAGCAGTAGCACCCATGGAAGCACCACTGCCAGCTCCCCCCAAAAGGTGTTGTAGTCCTCCAGGTAAGTCTTTTTTATCAATACTGTATTAGTAGAAAGAAAAAAATGACACAGTAGGATAGCAAGAATTTGAATACTGACTTATAATGTGTTATTTTATTTTTTATTGTATGTACAAAATAATATTTCTTCAAATTTATCCTTGGGGTTCATTCAGAGTTAGACGTACTAAGAGATGTACTTGTCCAGCAGCAGGAGCTAACTTCTACTGTTCAGAAGCTAGTCACAGTGGTGCAGGAACATCAACACTTCAATCAGGGCTTGTTGCAGACACTGCAAACGATTGCAGCATCTCAGCAGCAAATTGCTGTTTTGCAACGGCAATCAGTTGATATACGAACAAAGATGCTGGAATCTTTGCAGCAGCTTGCAGCAAAGCAAGTAGAATAGTTCATCTCTATTTTCATACTAACTCACTCCTCTGATCTTGCTGACTATACAACATTTGCTTCTTTCTTTCACCCTTTTCTGTCCTCTCACTTGACCCTGTTTGAGGACTGGTATTTTGAGTGGACCTTTATCATTTGTTTTGCTTTATTTTATATTTCACCTCAAGTTACTTTATTCTCTTACATTATAAAAATCAATTAAAAAAAAGGATTCTCATGAGTGTGTGTGTGTGTTTATGTATATATATATATATATATATATATATATATATATATATATATATATATATATATATATATATATATATATATATATATATACACATGACTTTTGAGACATTGTTACCTGTAAAAACATTTGTCTATTTTCATTAACTCAGTACACATGATGTAACATTCATGAATGGACTATGATAAATTCAAGAAGTACACACATATGCAGGAACAGGGATGCCATGCTTCATGCAGCGATTTTGAAGAAGTATGCAATAATGAATTATTCTTGCACACTTCAAAGATGTGTATTGGAGTGCACCTCCAGAAGAATGCAGACACCTATGAAAATACACAAGTGTTGACGATATGCTGGACTACAATTTCTATTAAAATGAGCACCAAAGACTAATTTCATATGTAATTAGGGAATATGAAATTATGTAATAACGAGTATGTAATCATTGTACTGCTGTGGTCAATAAATTATCTATCTATCTATCTATCTATCTGTCTGTGTGTGTGTGTGTGTGTGTGTGTGTGTGTGTGTGTGTGTGTGTGTGTGTGTGTGTGTGTATGTGTGTGTGTGTGTGTTACTTCCCCCCGTAACAAGGGCAACCTAAGTACATTTAGCTACATGTATGTTTGTATATATATATATATATATATATATATATATATATATATATATATATATATATATATATATATATATATATATATATATATATCAGTCAATCATGGGGGGCATACGCATGGGGGGGACATACACCTGATCAAATAAGTCAGGGACGTCATCAACACCTGCTCTTAGTATGTAGACAGAACAAACGTCTTTTTTTTCTTTCACGCGTCCACAAAACTGTCAGGTGCTGTCGGATCATTGAGTCCCCGACGATTAAGGTGCTTGAAGGCTCATCCTCTTCCTCCAGAATCTGATATCTGTTGGAGCACATGGTAGGTTGAATAACCTGTCGCACAGGTTTGGCGCCCCTCCTTACGCGCGTGACGTCAGCCTTTGAAAGGGCGTTTACAGTGTTAGGTAGTGACTGAGGCGGTGTGGGCAGTGTGGCGGCAGAGGGTGTGGCGACTGAGGGCACTGTGGCTGCAGTGGGCGGTGTGGGCAGTGTGGAGGAGGAGGAGGAGGAAGAAGAGGAAGAGAAGGAGGAGGAAGAGGAAGAGGAAGAGGAAGAGGAGGAGGAGGAGGAGGAGGAGAAGGGGGAGGGGGAGGGGGAGGGGGAGGGGAGGAGGAGGAGGAGTAATACAAAGGAGTGCCAAGCAGCAGCAGACCTTTTTTTTGTCCTTTCAAGGCTGCTTGGTTACTACTGCTAACTATCTGCAAGGAAGAGAGACAGAACAGTACAGGAGAAGGCTCCTCCCCCACCCTCCACTCCCTCCAGCTTTCGCTGGCATAGAAAATAGCTTGGAAAAGCACCATGCAGTATGGGAAAACTAGCATGGAATTTTCACAGGAAAAGATGAAAGGAAATTTTGCTATTTACCTATGGTGAACTCTACATGTCTATCTGAAAAGAAAAGAAACATCTATCTCAAAAGAAAAGAAACGGAAACCATGACATACGTGTTAGGATTATTCGGACAAGAAGAGAGCTTTTTCGAGGTTAGGTTTTAAATATTTATCTTTTTTTTTTTTTTTCTTTTTTTTTTTAATGATGGAATAGAGCTGCTGTTTACAATTTCAGAGGGCAGCTCATTCCAGATGTTAACAACTCGGTTAAAGAAAAGTACTTAGCCTCGTGAGATTTAAAGCGCTTAGAATTTTGCAACCATTATTTCTTGTTGTGTTTGAATTATCAATGTTAAAGTACTTATCAACGTATTAATGTATCCTTTAAAAATTTTGAAAACTTCGATTAGGTCTCCTCTTATCCTGCGCTTTGTTAAGCTGAATAGGTTGAAATCTTCTAGTTGTTCCTCATATGCCTTATTTTTCCGTCTCGGGATCATTTTAGTGACTCTGCGTTGTATTTTTTTTTACAGTTTTTCCATGTCTTTTCTGTAGTATGGTGCCCAGAACTGCACACAATACTCGAATTAAGGACAAGTATGACAAGTATGACCTTTTCATATTTAAATTAGAAGGTTTTACCAATGAATCCTACTAATTTATTTGCCGTTTTCACTGTTTCTGGGTAGTGTTGGCTTGGTTTAAGATCCTTTGATACCACAACACCAAGATCTACTTCTTTTTCTGTACTTGCCAAAGGTACATTTTTCATCAAGTATTTAGCTTGGACATTGTTGTTCCCGATATGAAGGACCTTGCACTTTTCTACATTAAATCTCATCTGAAATTTTTCCGCCCAGTACCTATGCTAATTTCTTGAGGTCACTGTAATTCTTGCCATTGTGATGCTGACTCTACTTTACTCATTATTTCGGTGTCGTCCACGAGGAGGAGGAGGAGGAGGAGGGGGAGTAGGCAAGAGAGGGGGGGGGGAAATAGTGGAGGAGGCGCGAGAGGAGGAGGTGGTGAAAACAGTGGTGGAGGAGGAAGAGGCAGTGAAGGAAGGGAGCAGAGAAGGAGCAAGGCGTGAGAGGGTGAGGTCAGGTTGTGGCAAGTTAGTTTCCAAGTACTGTTTAATTACTTACACGGTGTCCTGTCGCTTTGTTATACGGGCTGACTGTATGCATAGGCGACATGAGTCATTTTCCCTCTTGGAATTAATAATTTGAAACGAGTGACCAGCGCACTGCAGGAAATAAAAAAGCAATCAAGATGTTGGGCCTCATTATAAGAAATATTGACAATAAATCGCCAGACATTATGAAAATACTGTATACAGTATTTGTATTTGTGAGGCCTCACCTGGAGTACGCGGTACAATTTTGGTCCCCCAACTACATTAAAGATCAAAACTCACTGGAAAGAGCACAAAGAAGAGCGACGATGCACATACCGGCATTACGGAATTCAACGTACGAGGAGCGATTGCAATGTTTAGATTATGTTCTCCCTCAACAAGAGACGCTTAAGGGGGGATCTGATAGAAGTTTTTAAAATTCTAAACCAGTTCGATAAAATCCATCCAGTAAAATTACTTGAGATGAACAACGTGCCATTAACAAGAGGCAACGGTATGAAACTAAAAGGACAGCGATACAACACGATTGCTCGCAAATTGTACTTGGAATAAGCTCCCAGTATCAGTGGTTTGCTCGAACACTATAGATGGTTTTAAGTCACGATCGGATAAATATTTCCGATAAATAGTTTTTTACTAGAATCTAGTCCGACCATCACTAAAATCTATAAATTCTGAACACACCTGATTATTGTTAATAAAATGATTTCCCTTCACATGTGTAATCTAGTGTAGCATGGGATCTTTTCTAACTTTGGTCTTTATTATAATCTCTCTCTCTCTCTCTCTCTCTCTCTCTCTCTCTCTCTCTCTCTCTCTCTCTCTCATTCCTCCATCGTTTTCCTTCTTCTCTGACACTTATACACATTTTGCTTTATCTCCGTCTTTATTGCAGATCGTTTCATTTAGTTTGCCTTCACCCTTCCTTCCTTCCTTCCTTCCTTCCTCTCTTCCTTTCTTTCTTCATTCCTTCCTTCCTTCTCTTCCTTTTTCGCTTTACATTATTTCTCTCACGCTATTTCAGTTTTCTTCTATAACATTTGGTCTTCATCCCCCTTTTTCTCTTCATTGTCTTCTTCTTCTTCTTCTTCTTCTTCTTCTTCTTCTTCTTCTTCTTCTTCTTCCTCCTCCTCCTCCTCCCCCTCCTCTTCTTCCCCTTTCGTTTTTGTTTCAGTTCGCATGCTTTTTCTCTTTCATTTGTCATCCTGTTTGTGTATTTTCCTCTTATAATGAGAGAGAGAGAGAGAGAGAGAGAGAGAGAGAGAGAGAGAGAGAGAGAGAGAGAGAGAGAGAGAGAGAGAGAGAGAGATTATGTTGGCTTGAGGTAGCTTCACCAAAGTAAATTGTTCAAGTAAGTCTGATTTTTGTGGCGAGCGGTTAACTGGTTGATATATATATTATATTTTTCATACCCAGGTTTGGAGGAAAACTCAGATTATAAAGGAAAATATAATAGGGGTGATAATTACAGCGGTTTCAAGACACACGGTTAGAGCGTATTGTCACTGTCTTTCTCGGAGAAGTGTTCAGTCTATCTCTTGGGAGATCACTTAGAGAACCCTTTTGAGTCCCGAAAACACACACCTTCACGGCATACACATTGTTCGTCCCCTCTATCACCACATGAGCCGGCTGTCTTCCTTCTTCTGCCTTCTCCGGCAGACGACCGGCGGCGGCCCTGTTGGGTCACCCCAACCGCCAGTCACCGCCGCTCGTTTTCTTCTCTTTTCTGGAGCGGCCCGCCGCGCTTCACACCTCAGATACTGCTGACTCCGGGCGTGGGTCATGTGATGCAAGGATGGGTGTGTGTGTATTATGCCTCAGTTCTCAAGTGCATTATTTTCTCTCATATAGTGATGTCTTATAAACTACATCCTACTTAAAGAGTTTATATTATTATATTTTGATAAATGGAACATCCTATGGATACAATAACAATTGAAATGCCTAGTTATATATAAACGCATGCAACTCCTTGTAGATGGTTAACTGTGATAGCATTTCTAAAGTATTGCACCATCTTATAGAGATGTTGCATCAGATTATATTTGCATATATAAATACAATGAATTCCTACCTATCTTCTACCTAACAATTATGAAAAATCGCAAATTGAAAACAAGGAGAAGGAGGAGGAGGAGGAGGGGGAGGGGGCAGACGGGCTTTCAAGGTTTCTCATTTTCCTCACAAGATTCAATCCAGCTGTCTTTTTCCTCCTCCACCTCCTCCTTCTCCTCCTCCTCCTCCTCCTCCTCCTCCTCCTCCTCCTCCTCCTCCTTCTCTTCTTCTTCCTCCTC
>JAHFWG010000598.1:27183-44051 GCA_020233015.1 Callinectes sapidus | reverse complement strand
ATATATATATATATATATATATACTTTCTAAGGAATAGAATCCTTAAAGGTAGGTGTAAAATTAAAAATAACACAATGAAATGGAAAGGACACACTGAGATGATATATTAATTACTGTCTGTTACAGAGCCAAACGTCAAAGTGGCGAGCTCTTGTGTATGTTTCAAGCTTGCCTTTCCTACTTCGCTTTATTAAGAAATAGGAAAATGTGAAGAGCGTCACGAAGACCCGAAGTTGTGGATGAAGGAAAAAAAACCTTCGCTCCTTATGTATGTACGGATACAATACTGGTTGATTGTGTATACATTGTTGTTAAGAGTAAAGCGAAACAAAACTTGACCTCCATATACTCACAAATAAACTTGACCTCCATATCCTAAGAAACAAAATGTGACCTTCATATCCTCACAAACGAAGCTTGACCTCAGGGTTCTCACAAACAAAACTTGACCTCCATGTCCTCACGAACAACAAACAAAAGAATTACCTCAGTATCCTGAAAAGGGGATAATGGATGCAATTTTGAGAGAAAAAAAATTATTTGCAATAAAAAGTTAATATATTTCTTGCTCTTTCCTTCATTTTCAATCAAACCATGGAAATTTAATGAAAAAAACACTGAAAAATGCTTTTTCTAAAAGAAATATATATTTTTTTCATTGAAATGACTTGTATTACATTTTATGTAACATGAAAAAGGGATTTTCTTCAAAAAGTTGTCAAAACCAATAAAAAGGTTTAAATAGCGTAGTTTATGTAGCTTGAAAGAGAAAAAAAATATATAGTGTAATGGTCTTGTTTTTAATTAAAACATAAAAATTAAAAGAAAATTACTGAAAACTCACTTTTGGATGTAAAAACATACTTTTTTTCTAAATCTCTGAAAAACATTGAAAAAGGGTCATTTATGCAGTTTTAGAGAAAAAAAAATATTATCGTAAAATAAGGATAAAAACATAAAAATGGGTAGTTTGTGCAATTTATAGAAAAGAAATATTGTCGCAAAAAAAAATGTACTTTTTGGTTTTCTTCCACCAACAAATGTAAATAAGATAAAACTATTGAAAAAGTCACATTTTAGGCAAAAATTTTGTCTTTATACAAATTGCATATATTATACTTGTAAAAGGATGTTATGTGTAAAATGACGTTAATACTCCTAAAAACGTTGAAAAATACGTCATTAATGAATTTTTTTAGAAGAAAGTATATAGTCGTATTATTCATTGTTTTTGTTTATTTTTTATGAAAACGATGAATTAAGCAGAAAATCATCAAAAAATCTACTTTTTTGTGAAAAGGAACTTTTTTTGTGAAATGGCCTATATTCCTTTCTTCTTAACTAAAAAAAGATAGTCTTTTTTAGATGAGATGGTAATTCTCCTAAAAACCCTGAAAAAGGGATAATTTATGCAATTTTAAATGAAAAAAATTAATTACAATAAAAAGTTAATATATTTCTTGCTTTTTCCTTCATTTTAAATCAAAACATGGAAATGTAAAGAAAAAACAGTGAAAAATCCTTTTCCTAAAAGAAATATATATTTTTTTCATTGAAACGGCTTGTATTACATTTTATGTAACATGAAAAAGGGATTTCCTTCAAAATGTTGTTAAAATGAATAAAAAGGTTTAAATAGGGTAGTTTATATAACTTTAAAGAGAAAAAAATATATAGTGCATTGGTCTTGTTTTTAATTAAAACATGAAAATGAAAAGAAAATTACTGAAAAACTAACTTTTGGATGTAAAAACAAACTTTTTTCTAAATCTCTGAAAAACATTGTAAAAAGGGTCATTTATGCAGTTTTAGAGAAAAAAATATATTATCGTAAAATAAAGGTAAAAACATAACAATGGGTAGTTTGTGCAATTTTAGAGAAAAAAAATATTGTCGCAAAAAAAAATGTATTTTTTGGTTTTCTTCCACCAAAAAATGAAAAAGTGATAAAAACATTGAAATAATCACTTTTCAGGCAGAAATTTTGTCTTTATACAAATTGCATATATTATACTTGTAAAAGTGGGTTTGTGTAAAACGCCGTTAATACTCCTAAAAACGTTGAAAAACACGTCATTTATGAAGTTTTTGAGAAAAAAGTATATTGTCGCAATATTTATTGTTTTTAGTTTATTTTTTTAATGAAAACAATCAAATAAGCAGAAAATCATCGAAAAATCTATTTTTTCGGTGAAAAGGAACTTTTTTCGTGTAATGGCATATATTCCTTTCTTTTTAATTAAAAAATGATGGTCTTTCTTAGATGAGATGTTAATTCTCCTAAAGACGCTGAAAAGGGGATAATTTATGCAATTTTGAGAGAAAAAAAATTAATTGCAATAAAAAAGTTAATATATTTGTTGCTTTTTTCTTCATTTTCAATCAAAATAAGGAAATTTAAAGAAAAAAATTGTGAAAAATCCTTTTTCTAAAAGAAATATAAATTTTTTTCATTGAAATGGCTTGTATTACATTTTATGTAACATGAAAAAGAAATTTTCTTCAAAATGTTGTAAAAACCAATTAAAAAATTCAAATAGGGTAGTTTATGTTACTTTAAAGAGAAAAAAATATACAGTGTATTGGTCTTGTTTTTAATTAAAACATGAAAATTAAAAGAAAATTACTGAAAAACTCACTTTTGGATGTAAAAACCATAGGATTTTTCTAAGTCTCTGAAAAACATTGAAAAAAGGGTCATTTATGCAGTTTTATAGAAAAAAAATATTGTAAAATAAGGATAAAATTATAAAAATATGTAGTTTGTGCAGCTTTAGACAAAAGAAATGTTGTCGTAAAAAAGAATGTATTTTGGTTTTCTTCCACCAACAAATGAAAAAAAGATAAAAACATTGAAAAGTCACTTTTTAGGCAGAAATTTTGTCTTTACACATATTTCATATAATATACTTGTATAAAGGGGTTTTGTGTCAAATGCCGTTAATACTCCTAAAAACGTTGAAAAATATGTCATTTATAAAATTTTTGAGAAAAAAGTATATTGTCGCAATATTCATTGTTTTTTTTTTTATTTTTTTATGAAAACAATGAAATAAGCAGAAAATCATCGAAAAATCTATTTTTTCGGTGAAAAGGTACTTTTCTCGTGTTATGGCATATACTCCATTCTTCTCAACGAAAAAAGATGTTCTTTCTTATATGAGATGTTAATTCTCCTAAAAACGCTGAAAAAGGGATTTTATGCAATTTTGAGAGAAAAAAAATGATTTGCAATTCTAAAAGAAATATATATTTTTTTCATTGAAATGGCTTGCATTACATTTAATGAAACATGAAAAAAGGATTTCCTTCAAAATGTTGTTAAAACCAATAAAAAGGTTTAAATAGGGTAGTTTATGTAACTTTAAAGAGGAAAAAATATATAGTGTATTGGGCTTGTTTTTAATGAAAACATGAAAACTAAAAGAAAATTACTGAAAAGCTCACTTTTGGATGTAAAAACATACTTCTTTTCTAAATATCTAAAAAACATTGAAAAAAAGGGTCATTTATGCAGTTTTAGAGAAAAAAAAATATCGTAAAACAAGGATAAAAACATAAAAATGGGTAGTTTGTGCAATTTTAGAGAAAAGAAATATTGTCGCTAAAAAGAATGTATTTTTTGGTTTTCTTCCACCAACAAATGAAAATAAGATGAAAACATTGAAAAAGTTACTTTTAGGCAGAAATTTTGTCTTATACAAATTGCATATATTATACTTGTAAAAGGGGGTCGTTTATAAAATGCCGTTAATACACCTAAAAACGTTGAAAATCAGGTCATTTATGAAATTTTTGAGAAAAAAGTATATTGTCGCAATATTCATTGTTTTTTCTTTATTATTTATAAAAACAATGAAATAAGCAGAAAATCATCAAAAAATCTACTTTTTCGGTGAAAAAGGAACTTTTATCGTGTAATGGCATATATTCCTTTCTTCTTAACTAAAAAAAAGATGGTCTTTCTTAGATGAGATGTTAATTCTCCTAAAAACGCTTAAAAGGGGATAATTTATGCATCTTTTTAGAGAAAAAAATAAATTGCAATAAAAAATTAATATATTTCATGTTTTTTTCGTTCAATTTCAATCAAAACATGGTAATGTAAAGAAAAAACACACTGAAAAATCCTTTTTCTAAACGAAATATATATTTTTTTCATTGAAATGGATTGTATTATATTTTATATAACATGAAAGAGGGATTTTCTTCAAACAGCTGTTAAAACCAATAAAAACGTTTAAATAGGGTAGTTTATGTAACTTTAAATAGATAAAAATACATAGTGTATTGGTCTTGTTTTTCATTAAAGCATGAAAATTAAACGAAAATAACTGAAAAACTTACTTTTGGATGAAAAAACATACATTTTATCTAAATCTCTGAAAAAACATTAAAAAAAGGGTCATTTATGCAGTTTTAAAGAAAAAAATATATTATTGTAAAATAAGGATAAAAACATAAAAATGGGTAGTTTGTGCAATTTTAGAGAAAAGAAATATTGTCGCAAAAGAGAATGTATTTTTTGGTTATCTTACACCAACAAATAAAAATAAGATAAAAACATTGAAAAAGTCATTTTTTAGGCAGAAATTTGGTCTTTATACAAATTGCATTTATTATATTGTAAAAGAGGGTTTTGTATAAAATGCCGTTAATACTCCTAAAAACTTTGAAAAAACGTTATTAATGAATTTTTTTAGAAAAAAGGATATTGTCGCATAATTCATTGTTTTTTGTTTATTTTTTAAGAAAATAATAAAATAAGCAGAAAATCATCGAAAAATGTAGTTTTCCGGTGAAAAGGAACTTTTTTTCGTGAATGGCATATATTCCTTTCTTCTTAACTAAAAACAAAAGATTGTCTTTATTAGATGAGATGTTAATTCTTCTAAAAACGTTGAAAGAGGATAATTTATGCAATTTTGAGAGAAAAAAAAAATTGCAAAAAAATGTTATATATTTCTTGCTTTTTCCTTCATTTTCAATTAAAACATGGAAATATAAAGAAAAAACACTGAAAACTCCATTTTCTAAAAGAAAAATATTTTTTTTTCATTGAAATATCTTTTATTACATTTTGTGTAACATGAAAAAGGGATTTTCTTCAAAATCTTGTTAAAACCAATAAAAAGGTTTAAATAGGGAAGTTTATATAACCTTAAAGAGAAAAAAA
Organism: Callinectes sapidus; assembly: GCA_020233015.1. NCBI lineage: Eukaryota > Metazoa > Arthropoda > Malacostraca > Decapoda > Portunidae > Callinectes > Callinectes sapidus. The sequence continues at coordinate 38,874 of JAHFWG010000598.1, read as the reverse complement.
AATATTTAGTGTATTGGTCTTATTTTTAATTAAAACATGAAAATTAAAAGAAAAATACTGAAAAACTCTTTGGATGTAAAACCTTTGGATGTAAAAACATACATTTTTTCCAAATCTCCGTAAACATTAAAGAAAGGGTCATTTATGCAGTTTTAGTGAAAAAAAGTTTTTATCGTAAAATATATTTAAAAACATAAAAATGGGTAGTTTGTGCAATTTTTAGAGAAAAGAAATATTGTCGAAAAAAAAATGTATTTTTTTATTTTAAGATAAAAACATTGAAAAAGTCACTTTTTAGGCAGAAATTTTGTCTTTCTACAAATTGCATATATTATACTTGTAAAAAAGGTTTCTGTGTAAAATGCCGTTAATACTCCTAAAAACGTTGAAAACACGTCATTAGTGAATTTTTTTAGAAAAAAAGTATATTGTCGCAATATTCATTGTTTTTTCTTTATCTTTTTATGAAAACAATGAAATGAACAGAAAATCATCGAAAAATCTACTTTTCCGGTGAAAAGGAACTTTTTTCGTGAAATGGCATATATTCCTTTCTTCTTAACTAAAAAAGAGATGGTCTTTATTAGATGAGATGTTAATTCTCCTAAAAACGCTGAAAGAGAATAATTTATGCAATTTTGAAAGAAAAAAAATGTATTGCAATAAAAAGTTAATATATTTCTTGATTTTTCCTTCATATTCAATCAAAACATGGAAATGTAACGAAAAAAACACTGAAAAATCCCTTTTATAAAAGAAATATATATTTTTTTCATTAAAATGGCTTGTATTACATTTTATGTAACATGAAAAAGGGATTTTCTTCTAAATTATGTTAAAACCAATAAAAAGGTTTAAATAGGGTAGTTTATGTAACTTTAAAGAGAAAAAAATATATAGTGTATTGGACTTGTTTCTAATTAAAACATGAAAATTAAAAGAAAATTACTGAAAAACTCACTTTTGGATGTAAAAACATACTTTTTTTCTAAATCTCTGAAAAACATTGAAAAAAAAGTCATTTATGCAGTTTAGAGAAAAAAATATATTATCGTAAAATAAGGATAAAAACATAAAAATGGGTAGTTTGTGCAATTTTAGAGAAAAGGAATATAGTCGCAAAAAAAAATGTATTTTTTGGTTTTCTTCCACCAACAAATAAAAATAAGATAAAAACATTGAAAAAGTCAATTTTTAGGCAGAAATTTTGTCTTTATACAAATTGCATATATTATACTTGTAAAAGAGGGTTTTGTGTAAAATACCGTTAATACTCCTAAAAACGTTGAAAGACACGTCATTTATGAATTTTTTTTCAGTAAAAAGTATATTGTCGCAATATTCAGCTTTTTTCTTTTTTTGATGAAAATAATGAAATAAGCAAAGAATCATCGATAGTTTAACTTTTTCGGTGAAAATTTTTTTTTTTTTAAATGGCATATATTCCTTTTTTCTCAACTAAAAAAAATATGGTGTTTCTTAAATAGGATGTCAATTCTTCTAAAAACGCTGGAAAGGGGATAATTTATGCAGTTTTGATAGAAAAAAATAAATTGCAATAAAAAGTTAATATATTTCTTGCTTTTTCCTTCATTTTCAATCAAAACATGGAAATGAAAAGAAATAAACACTGAAAAATCCTTTTTCTAAAAGAAATATATATATTTTTTTTATTTGAAATAGCTCGTATTACATTTATTGTAACATTGAAAAGGGATTTTCTTCAAAACGTTGTTAAAACCAATAAAAAGGTTTAAATAAAGTAGTTTATGAAACTTAAATGAGAAAACCTAAAAAGTGACTCTTTTAATGTTTTTTCTTATTTTTATATGTTGGTGGAGGAACACCAAAGAAATACTTTTTTTTTTCTCCAAAATTATAACAATTACCTATTTTTATGCTTTTATCCTTATTTTTGGATAATAATTTATTTTTCTCTTCATGTTACATAAAATGTAATATAAGCTATTTCAAGGAAAAAATATACTGTATATATATTTCTTTTAGAAAATTATTTTTTCAGTGTTTTTTTTCTTTTTCTTTACATGCTTTGATTGAAAATGAAGGAAAAAGCAAGAAATAAATTAACTTTTTATTGCAATTCATTTTTTTCTCTCAAAATTCCATAAATTATCCCCTTTCCAGCGTTTTTAGGAATATTAACATCTTATCTTAGAAAGACCATCTATTTTTTAGTTCACAAAAAAGAAATATATGCGTTATCACGAAAAAAGTTCCTTTTCACCGAAAAAGTGAACTTTTCGATGATTTTCTGTTTATTTCATTGTTTTCATAAAAAAATCAACAAAAAACACTGAATATTGCGACATTATGCTTTTTTTCTGTAAAAAATCATAAATGACGTGTTTGTCAACGTTTTAAGGAGTATTAACGGCATTTCAAATACAACTTCCTTTTACAAGACTTAGTATAATATATGCAATTTAAATAAAGAAGAAAATTCTGCCTAAAAAGTGACTTTTTCAATGTTTTTTTCTTATTTTCATTTGTTGGTGGAAGAAAACCAAAAAAAAAAAACCCCATTTTTTCTCGACAATATATTTTTTTTCTCTAAAACAGCATAAATTACCTATTTTTATGCTTTTGTCCTTATTTTATGATGATATTTTTTTCTCTAAAAACTGCATAAATTTTTTTTCGATGTTTTTCGGATATTTAAAATTGGTCAAGGAAAACCATTTCTTTTTCGAAAAAAAATATGATTTTACACCAAAAGTCATTTTTTAATCATTTCCTATTATTTTCAATGATTTCAATAAAAACAAGAAAATAAACACTATATACATTTTCTCTCTTTGAAACTACAAATTACCAATTTTTAACCTTTTTGGACGTTTAAAAAATTTTGTAGGAAACAACTTTTACATGTTACAATATACTTTTTCTATCTAAAATTTCATAAACTAGTTTTTTTTTTTTTTTTTAGTTTTTAGGAGTATCAACGGCATTTTACGCAAAACCCCCTTTTATAAGTGTAACATATGCGATTTAAATTATCAATTTTTCAACGCTTTGAAGGGTTTTACAATATTTTTATAACAAATCCATCTTCCATTAGAAAAAAAAGTATATTTTTACGTCCAAAAGTGAGTTTTTAAGTAATTTTCTTTGAATTTCCATGTTTTAATTAAAAACATGAACAATACGCTATAGCGTATTGTTTTTCTCTTTAAAGTTACATAAACTACCTTCTTTTAACCTTTATATTGTTTTTAACAACATTTTGAAGAAAATCCCTTTATCATGTTACATAAAATGTAATAAAAGCCATTTCAGGGAGAAAAATGTATATTTCTTTTAGAAAAACTATTTTTCAGTGTTTTTTCTTTTCATTTCCATGTTTTGATTGAACATAAAGGAAAAAGCAAGAAATATATTAACTTTTTATTGCAATTCTTTTTTTTCTCTCAAAATTGCATAAATTATCCCCTTTCCAGCATTTTTAGGAATATTAACATCTTATCTTAGAAAGCCCATCTTTTTTTTACTTCAGAAAAAAGTAATATATGGCATTTCATGAAAAAAAGTTACTTTCCACTGTAAAAGTGAATATTTCGATGATTTTCTGCTTATTTCATTGTTTTTATCAAAAAACAAACAAAAAACATTGAATATTCAGGCAATATACTTTTTTCTGAAGAAAATCGTAAATCACGTGTTTTTCAACATTTTTAGGAGTATTAACGGCATTTTAAACAAAACCCCCTTTACAAATATAATATATGCAGAATGAATAAAGAAGAAAATTCTGCCTAAAAAGTTACTTTTTCAATGTTTTTTTCTTATTTTTATATGTTGGTGGAAGAAAACCAAAAAAATACATCCTTTTTCTCGACAATATTTTTTTCTCTCTAAAATTGCACAAATTACCTATTTTTATGCTTTTATCCTTATTTTACGATAATATATTTTCTTCTCTAAAAATTAGATAGATGAACCATTTTTCAATGTTTTTCATAGATTTACAACTTTTCAAGGAAAACCATCTCTTTTACGAAGAAAAATATGATTTTACACTAAAGTCATTTTTTAATAATTTCCTATTAATTTTAATGTTTTAAATAAAAAATAGAAAATAAACAGTATATACATTTTTTCTCTCTCAAACTGTACTAAGTACCCATTTTTAACCTTTTTGGACGTTTAAAAACATTTTGTAGAAAACAACTTTTTCATGTTACATTATCCTTTTTTTATGTAAATTTTCATAAATTAGTTTTTTTTTTTTTAGTTTTTAGGAGTATTGACGGCTTTTTACACAAAACCCTCTTTTATAAGTGTAACATGCGATAGAATTATTCATTTTTCAACGTATTTAAGGGTTTTACAATAATTTTAAGACAAATCCATCTTCCCTTAGAAAAAAAAGTATGTTTTTACGTCCAAAAGTGAGTTTTTCAGTAATTTTCTTTGAATTTCCATATTTTAAGTAAAAACATGAACAATACGCTATATCGTATTGTTTTTCTCTTTAAAGTTACATAAACTACTCTACTTAAACCTTTTTAACTGTTATAACAACATTTTGAAGAAAATCCTTTTTCTATGTTACATAAAATGTAATAAAAGCAATTTTAGGGAAAAAATATATATTTCTTTTAGAAAAAGAATTTTTCAGTGTTTTTCTTTTCATTTCCATGTTTTGATTGAAAATAAAGGAAAGACCATCTTTTCTTTAGTTCAGAAAAAAGGAATATATGCCATTTCATGAAAAAAGTTCCTTTTCACCGAAAAAGTTAATTTTTCGGTTTTTTTCTGCTTATTTCATTGTTTTCATCAAAAAATAAACAAATAACACTTAATATTGCGGCAATTAAATTATCCCATTTCCAGCGTTTTTAAGAGAATTTACATCTTATATTTGAAAGCCCATCTTTTTTTTAGTTCAGAAAAAAGGAATATATGCCATTTTATGAAAAAAGTTCCTTTTCACCGAAAAAGTAAATTTTTCAATGATTTTCTGTATATTTCATTGTTTTCATCGAAAAATAAATAAAAAACACTGAATGTTGCGGCAATATACTTTTTTCTGAAAAAAAAATAATAATAAATGATGTGTTTTTCAACATTTTTACGAGTATTAACGGCATTTTAAACAAAACCACCTTTTACAGTATAAAATATGCAATTTGAATAAAGAAGAAATTTCTGCCTAAAAGTGACTTTTCCAATTATTTTTTCTTATTTTCATTTGTTGGTGGAAGAAAACAAATAGAATACATTCTTTTTCTCGAATATATTTTTTTTTCTCAAAAATTGCATGCTTTTATCCTTATTTTACGATAATATAGGTATATATTTTCTCTAAAACTGCATAAATAACCCTTTTTTCAATATTTTTTAGAGATTTACAACTTTTAAAGGAAAACTATCACTATTTAAAAAAAAATGTATGATTTTACACCAAAAGTAACTTTTTAATAATTTTCTATTGATTTCAATGTTTTGATTAAAAACAAGAAAATAAACACAATATACATTTTCTTTCTCTGAAACTGTGCAAAGTACCCATTTTTAACCTTTTTGGATGTTTAAATACATTTTGTAGAAAACAACTTTTTCATGTTACAATTAATAATTTTCTATTGATTTCAATGTTTTGATTAAAAACAAGAAAATAAACACAATATACATTTTCTTTCTCTGAAACTGTGCAAAGTACCCATTTTTAACCTTTTTGGATGTTTAAATACATTTTGTAGAAAACAACTTTTTCATGTTACAATTAATAATTTTCTATTGATTTCAATGTTTTGATTAAAAACAAGAAAATAAACACAATATACATTTTCTTTCTCTGAAACTGTGCAAAGTACCCATTTTTAACCTTTTTGGATGTTTAAATACATTTTGTAGAAAACAACTTTTTCATGTTACAATATAATTTTTCTATCTAAAATTTCATAAATTACTCTTTTTTTCAGTTTTTAAAAGTATAAACGGCATTTTACAGAAAACCCCCTTATATCCCACCTTATATAACATATGTGATTTGAATTATCCATTTTTCAACGTTTATAAGGGTTTTACAATATTTTTATGACAAATCCATCTTCCCTTAGAAAAAAAAAAAGTATGTTTTTACCTCCAAAAGTGAGTTTTTCAGTAATTTTCTTTGAATTACTGTTTTAATTAAAAACATGAACAGTACGCTATTGCGTATTGTTTTTCTCTTTAAAGTTACATAAACTACCCTATTTAAACCTTTTTATTGGTTTTAAAAACATTTTGAAGAAAATCCCTTTTTCACGTTACATAAAATGTAATAAAAGGGAAGGAAAAAATATATATATTTCTTTTAGAAAAATGATTTTTCAGTGTTTTTTTCTTTTTCTTTCCTTGTTTTGATTGAAATTGAAGGAAAAAGCAAGAAATATATTAATATTTTATTGCAATTTTTTTTTTTTTTCAAAATAGCATAAATTATCCCCTTTCCAGCGTTTTTAGGAGAATTAACATCTTATCTTAGAAAGACCATTTATTTTTTAGTTCACAAAAAAGGAATATATAATATTTCACGAAAAAATTTCTTTATCATTAACAAAGTGAATTTTTCGATCATTTTCTGCTTATTTACTTGTTTTCATAAAAAAAATATAAAAAAAACACTGAATATTGCGACAATATCCTTTTCTTCTGAAAAAAATCATAAATGACGTGTTTTTCAACGTTTTTAAGAGTATTAACGGCATTTTAAATATAAACCCCCTTTTACAAGTATAATATATGCAATTTGAATAAAGAAGAAAATTCTGCCTAAAAAGTTACTTTTTTAATATTTTTTTCTTATTTTCATTTGTTGGTGGAAGAAAACCAAAAAATACATATTTTTCATCGACAATATTTTTTTTTTCTCTAAAATTGCAAAATTACCTATTTTTATACTTTTATCCTTATTTTATGATAATATATTTTTTTCTCTAAAAACTGCAAAAATTACCCTTTTTTTCAATGTTTTTCGGAGATTTACAATTCTTCAAGAAAAACCATCTCTTTTACGAAAATAAAATATGATTTTACACCAAAAGTCATTTTTTCACAATTTCCTATTAATTTTAATGTTTTCATTAAAAACAAGAAAATAAACACTATATACATTTTCCCTCTCTGAAACTGTACAGTGTTCCCATTTTTAACCTTTTCGGACGTTTAAATACATTTTATAGAAAACAACTTTTTCATGTTAGAATATACTTTTTCTGTCTAAAATTTCATAAATTACTCTTTTTTTCAGTTTTTAAAAGTATAAACGGCATTTTACAGAAAACCCTTTATATCCCACCTTACATAACATATGCGAATTGAATTATCCATTTTTCAACGTTTCTAAGGGTTTTACAATATTTTTATGACAAATCCAGCTTCCCTTAGAAAAAAAATATATGTTTTTACGTCCAAAAGTGAGTTTTCAGTAATTTTCTTTGAATTTCCATATTTTAATTAAAAACATGAACAATACGCTATAGCGTATTGTTTTTCCCTTTAAAGTAACATAACTACCCTAATTAAACCTTTTTATTAGGTTTAACAACATTTTTAAGATAATCCCTTTTTCATGTTACTGTAATAAAAGCTTTTTCAGGGGAAAAAATATATATTTCTTTTAGAAAAAGGATTTTTCAGTGTTTTTTCTTTTCATTTCCATGATTTGATTGGAAATGAAGGAAAACTCAAGAAATATATTAACTTTTTATTGCAATTCATTTTTTTTTCCCAAAATTGCATAAATTGTCCCCTTTCCAGTGTTTTTAGGAGAATTAACATCTTAACCTAGTAAGACCATCTTTTTTTTAGTCAAGAAAAAAGGAATATATGCCATTTCATGAATAAAGTTCCTTTTCACCGCAAAAGTGAACTTTTCGAAAATTTTCTGCTTATTTCATTGTTTTAATCGAAAAATAAACAAAAAACACTGAATATTGCGGCAATATACTTTTTTCTGAAAAAAAAATCATAAATATCGTGTTTTTCAACGCTTTTAGGAGTATTAACGGCATTTTTAACAAAACCCCCTTTCACAAATATAATATATGCAATTTGAATAAAGAAGAAAAATCTGGCTAAAAAGTTACTTTTTCAATTTTTGTTTTTTATTTTCATTTGTTGGTGGAAGAAAACAAAAAAAAAAATTATTCTTTTTCTCGACAATATTTTTTTTCACTAAAATTGTACATATTACGTATTTGTATGCTTTTATCCTTATTTTACGATAATATTTTTTTTCTCTAAAACTGCATCAATGATCCTTTTTTCAATGTTTTTCGGAGATTTACAACTTTTAAAGGAAAACCATATCTTTTACGAAAAAAAATATGATTTTTCACCAAAAGTCACTTTTTAAACATTTTCATTTGATTTCAATATTTTCATTAAAAACAAGAAAATAAACACTATATACATTTTCTTTCTCTGAAACTGTATAAAGTACCCATTTTCAGCTTTTTTGGACGTTTAAACACATGTTGTAGAAAAAATCTTTTTCATGTTACAATATAATTTTTGTATCTAAAATTTCATAAATTTATCTTTTTTTCAGTTTTTAGTTTTATAAACGGCATTTTACAGAAAAGCCCCATATACAAGTATAACATATGCGATTTGAGTTATCCATTTTTCAACGTTCATATTCATCATACATCATTTCGATGATTCATCATATTTCAAATTTTTCATCAAAAAATAAATAAAAAACACTGAATACTACGACAATATCCTTTTTTTCTGAAAAAAAATCATAAATGACGTGTTTTTTAACGGTTTTAGGAGTATCAACGGCATTTTAAATAAAAAAAAAACTCCTTTTACAAGTATAATATATTCAATTTGAATAAATAAGAAAATTCTGCCTAAAAAGTGACTTTTTCAATGTTTTTTTTTCTTATCTTAATTTGTTGGTGGAAGAAAACGAAAAAAATACATCCTTTTTCTCGACAGTATTTTTCTTTCTCTAAAATTGCAAAAATTACTTACTTTTATGCTTTTATCATTATTTTACGATAATATTTTTTTTTTCTCTGAAAACTGTATAAATGACCCTTTTTTCAATTTTTTCGGATGTTTACAATTTTTCAAGGAAAACAATCTTTTTTAAGAAAAAAATATGATTTTACACTAAAGTAATTTTTTAATAATTTCATATTAATTTTAATGTTTCGATGAAAAACAAGAAAATAAACACTATATACATTTTCTTCACCTGAAACTGTACAAAGTACTCATTTTTTAACCTTTTTGGACGTTTAAAAACATTTTATAGAAAACAACTTTTTCATGTTACAATTTCCTTTTTTTTTTTTTTTATCTAAAATTTCATAAATTATTTTTTTTTAGTTTTTAAGAGTATTAATGGCATTTCACACAAAACCCTCTTTTATAAGTATAACATATGACATTTGAATTATCCATTTTTCAACGTTTTTAAGAGTTTTACAATATTTTTATGAAAAATCAATCTTCCCTTACAAAAAAAAGTAAGTTTTTACGTCCAAAAGTGAGTTTTTCAGTAATTTTCTTTGAATTTCCATGTTTTAATTAAAAACATGAACAATGCGCTATAGCGTATTATTTTCCTCTTTAAACATACGTAAACTATACTATTTAAACCTTTTTATTTGTTTTAACAACATTTTGAGGAAAATCTCTTTTTTATGTTACATAAAATGTAATAAAAGCCATTTCAGGGAAAAAAATATATATATATTTCTTTTAGAAAAAGGATTTTTCAGTATTTTTCTTTTCATTTTCATGTTTTGATTGAAAATGAAGGAAAAAGCAAGATATATATGAACTTTTTATTGTTATTCATTTTTTTCTCTCAAAATTGCATAAATTATTCTCTTTCCAGCGTTTTTTAGGACAAATAACATCTTGTCTAAGAAAGAACATCTTTTGTTTAGTTCAGAAAAAAGGAATATATGCCATTTCAAGAAAAAAGTTCCTTTTCACCGAAAAATTGAATTTTTCGATGATTTTCTGCTTATTTCATTATTTTCATAAAAAAATAAACAAAAAACACTGAATATTGCGAGAATGTAATTTTTACTGAAAAAAAATATTAAATAACGTGTTTTTCAACTCTTTTAGGAGTATTAACGGCATTTTAAACAAAACCCCCTTTTAAAAGTATAATACATGCAATTTGAATAATGAAGACTATTCTGCCTAAAAAGTGACTTTTTCAATGTATTTTCTTATATTCATTTGTTGGTGGAACAAAATGAAAAAAATACATTTTTTTCGACAATATTTTGTTTTCTCTAAAATTGCACAAATTACGTATTTTTATGTTTTTATCCTTATTTTACGAAAATATATAAATTTTTTCTCTGAAACTCCTAAATGACCCTTTCTTCAATGTTTATCGGAGATTTACAACTTTTTTAGGAAAACCATCTCTTTCAAGAAAAAATTATGATTTTTAACCAAAAGTCATCTTTCAATCATTTTCTATTGATTTCAATGTTTTGATTAAAACAAGAAAATTAACACTATATATATATTTTTTTATCTGAAACTGTAAAAAGCACCCATTTTAACCTTTTTGGACGTTTAAAAACATTTTGTAGAAAACAACTTTTTCATGTTACAATATACTTTTTTTTATCTTAAATTTCATAAATTAGGTTTTTTTCAGTTTTTAAGAGTATTATCGGCATTTTACACAGAACCCCCTTTTACAAGTATAACATATCGATTTGAATTATGCATTTTGGAACGTTTTAAGAGTTTTACATTATTTTTATGACAAATCCATCTTCCCTTAGAAAAAAAAAGTATGATTTTACCTCCAAAAGTGATATTTTCAGTAATTTTCTTTGAATTTCCATGTTTTTTTTTTTAAACATGAACAATACGCTAGAGCGTATTGTTTTTCTCTTTAAAGTTACATAAACACTCCTATTTAAACCTGTTTTTTGGTTTTAACAAAGTTTTGAAAAAATCCGTTTTTCATGTTACATAAAATGTAATACAAGTCATTTCAAGGGAAAAAAATGTATTTCTTTTAGAAAAAGGATTTTTCCGTTTCTTTTCCTTTTCATGTTTTGATTGAAAATGAAGGAAAAAGCAAGAAATATATTATATTTTTCTTGCAATTAATTTTTTCTCTCAAAATTGCATAAATTATCCCCTTTCCAGTGTTTTTAGGAGAATTAACATCTTATCTTAGAAAGAACATTTTTTTAGTAAAAAAAAAAAAAAGGAATATAAGCGATTTCATGAAAAAAGTTCCTTTTCACCGGAAAAGTGAATTTTTCGATGATTTTCTGCTGATTTCATTGCTTTTATAAAAAAAATTCACTCAATATTGCGGCAATATACTTTTTTCTAAAAAAAATCATAAATGACGTGTCTTTCACCGTTTTTTAGGAGTATTAACGGCATTTTAAACAAAACTCTCTTTTACAAATATAGTATATGCACTTTGAATGAAGAAGAAAATTCTGCCTAAAAAGTGACTTTTTCAATGTTTTTTTTCTTATTTCCATTTGTTGGTGGAAGAAAACCAAAAAAATACATTCTTTTTCTCTACAATATTTTTTTTCTCTAAAATTGCACAAATTACCTATTTTGATGCTTTTATCCTTGTTTTACGATAATATTTTTTTTTTTACTCTAAATCTGCGTAAATAACCATTTTTTCAATGTTTTTCGGAGATTTACAACTTTTAA
>JAHFWG010000598.1:23270-26636 GCA_020233015.1 Callinectes sapidus | reverse complement strand
CATGTTTTAATTAAAAACATGAACAATACGCTATAGCGTATTTTTTTCTCTTTAAAGTTACATAAAGTATCCTATTTAAACCTTTTTATTGGTTTTAACAACATTATGAAGAAAATCCCTTTTTCATGTTACATAAAATGTAATAAAATCCTTTTCAGGGAGAAAAATATATATTTCTTTTAGAAAAAGGAATTTCCAGTGTTTTTTTCTTTTCATTTCCATGTTTTTATTGAAAATGAAGGGAAAAGCAAGAAAAATATTAACTTTTTTATGCAATTCATTTTTCTCTCTCAAAATTGCATAAATTTACCCCTTTCCAGCGTTTTTAGGAAAATAAACATCTTATCTTAGAAAGACCGTCTTTTTTTAGTAAAAAAAGGATTATATTCCATTTCATGAAAAAAGTTTGTTTTCACCGAAAAAGTGAATGTTTCGATGATTTTCTTCTTATTTCATTGTTTTCATCAAAAAATAAACAAAAAACACTGAATAATGCGGCAATATACTTTTTTTCCGAAAAAAATCATAAATGACGTGTTTTTCAACGTTTTTAGGTGTATTAACGACATTTTAAACAAAACCCCCTTTTACAAGTAGCTATAATATATGCAATTTATATAAAGAAGAAAATTCTGCCTAAAAATTGACTTTTTCAGTGTTTTTTTTTTCTTATTTTCATTTGTTGGTGGAAGAAAACCAGAAAAATACATTCTTTTTTCTCAACAATATTTTTTTTCTCTAAAATTGCACAAATTACCTATTTTTATGCTTTTATCCTTATTTACGATAATTTTTTTTTTCTCTAAAACTGCATAAATGACCCTTTTTTCAATGTTTTTCGGAGATTTACAACTTTTAAAGGAAAACAATCTCTTTTACGAAAAAAATATATGATTTTACACCAAAAGTCACTTTTTAATAGTTTTCTTTTGATTTCATTGTTTTTATTGAAAACAAAAAAATAAACACTATATACATTTTCTATCTCTGAAACTGTACAAAGTACCCACTTTTTACCTTTTTGGACGTTTAAACACATATTGTAGAAAACAACTTTTTCATGTTACAATATAGTTTTTCTATCTAAAATTTCCTAAATTACTTTTTTTTCAGTTTTTAAGAGTATAAACGGCATTTTACAGAAAACGCCCTTATACAAGTATTGTTAGGGACATGATAGACAGAAATTCATTGTATGTAGATACAGTCTGATGCAACATCTCTATAACATGGTGCAATACTTCAAAAATGCTGACACAGCTTTGTCCTCTACAAGGAGTTGCATGTGTTTATATATATAACTAGGCATTTCCATTATTATTGCATCTACAGGATGTTACATTTACTAAAATATAATAATATAAACTCTCTAAGTAGTATGTAGTTTATAAGACTTCACTATATGAGATGAAATAATGTACTTGAACACTGAGACATCACACACACACACACCCATCCCTGCATCACATGACCACGCCTCGGAGACAGCAGTTTCCTGTGGCGTGAGGCGCGGCGGGCCGCACCAGGAGAGAAGAAATCGAGCTGCGGTGTGAGGCGGGTTGGGTGGAGACCCAACTGTGTCGCCGCTGGCCGGTCTTCCCCCGGTTTTGCGTGGTGTTTGGGGTGTGAGGACTTGTGTGTGTTGTGCCGTGAATGTGTGTGTTCTCGAGACTCTGAAGTGTTCTCTAAGTGATCTCCCAAGAGACAGACTTAACACTTCTCCGAGAAAGACAGTGACATTACGTTCTAACCGTGTGTCTTGAAATCATTGTAAATATCATCCCTAATATATTAACTTTTATAATCTGAGTTTTCCTTCTAAACCCTGGGTTTGAGAACTATAATACATATATAAATAAACCAGTAAACCGCTCGCCACAAATATTCAATCTCACTTTAACCACTTACATTGGTGAACCACCCACCAGTCATACATAAAGTGGTGAAACAGCGTGGGATGAACCACTGAAAACATTAAAAACCCAGGAAACTCAGAAAAACGAAACATTGTGAAACAAGCTAGTGAGCGAACACAAACGAGAAAGAGAAGAGTGAGATGGAAGTGACCTTGTCTTGAGCGACCAAATCGCTGACACGACTCAAATTTGTTGTGACTTAGCGCTGGCTGCTGCTTCTCTGTCTCATCGCTCTAAAGACACTCCTGCATAAGGCTTGTTTTGCAGCACTCACGGTACTTTGAAACCACACACACACCACCACCGCCACTTCAGCTACAGTATACTTGCCGGTGGCTGGGTAACAAACTACTCAGCCTGAATACATCTATTTACACCAAAACCTCGGTGTATTGGAAGGGCTTGGTCGTCGTCGGCTGGGGCCAAGGATATTATAGAATCCTTGGCTAGGACGCATTGGGCATGGTACTTTGGTCCGGGCGTGGGAATCTCGGAGCTGATCCTTGAACTCCGCTCCCGCCTGTGTGGAAGCTGCACCACCCCCACCGTTTCCGCCACCCTCTCAAGGACGAGTGAGGGTGACATAAGCTGACTTGGCACCGGCTGCAGTGTTGCTACCGAAGAGGAGCACATAGTAACCTTAGGTATAGGTGAGAAAACAACAGAGTAGCTGACACTACATGAATACTTAAGTAATTACATCACTTGTTGACATAATTATTGGTGATGAAATATTACTGAGCCGTCACATTTTCTGGCCTTAAGAATATTGTGATGTGAGCCTTTTAAATCTAGTAGTGTAATTTGTAACTCTCTGTTATGTTATATGTTTTCATCTATACTTATCTATATCAAATATAACTATAATAACAATAATGTTACTTGTGTGTATCTTTATGTATTTCTCTTTTCTTTAATCTTCTTCGAGGCGTCAGAAATTACCTTAAACTAGCCTGGAGTACGAAAAGATTAAATTGATGCATGCTTAACAACAGGGGAAAAGCTTTTGGCTATGGGTTCTCCCAGGAGCCTCGCTTCCTCAGATGGTGAGATTGTTCCTACCCAAACCGTTCCTACTTTTCGGGATTTCCCCGCTGAACAGGGTCAGAGAACGCTTACCTACTTTAGAAGTAAATCTCGATGATGTGTTTGTCGAAAGACACCTAGATTCATCAGGTACTTCTGAGCAATCAGATGGTGAGATTGTTCCTACCCAAACCGTACCTACAGTTCGGGATTTCCCCGCTAAACAGAGTCAGAGAACGCTTACGTACTTTAGAAGTAAATCTCGATGATGTGTTTGTCAAAAGACACCTAGATTCATCAGGTGCTTCTGAACAATTATTGCATCAAGGGTGTGGACAGTTGTTTAGACTACGGTAATTGGAAGTCATGCCATTCCAGACCTTGTAGCCATGCACGTCCTTGTCTCCGTCAAAACGCACGTGTA
>JAHFWG010000598.1:15770-18270 GCA_020233015.1 Callinectes sapidus | reverse complement strand
GTGCAATTTTAGCGAAAAAAAATATTGTCGAGGAAAAGAATGTATTTTTTGGGTTTTCTTCCACCAACAAATGAAAATAAGAAAAAAAACATTGAAAAAGTCACTTATCAGGCAGAATTTTCTTCTTTATTCAAATTGCATTAATTATACTTGTAAGAGGGGGTTTTGTTTTAAATGGCGTTCATACTCCTTAAAACGTTGAAAAACACGTCATTTATGATTTTTTTCAGAAAGAGTATATTGTCGCAATATTCAGTGTTTTTTTGTTTATTTTTTAATAAGAACAATTAAATAAGCAGAAAATCATCGAAAATTCATTTTTTCGGTAAAAAGGAACTTTTTTCGTGAAATGGCATATATTCCTATTTTCTGAACTAAATAAAAGATGGTCTTTCTAAGATACGATGTTAATGCTCCTAAAACCGCTGGAAAGGGGATAATTTATGCAATTTTTGAGAGAAAAAAATGAATTGCAATAAAAAGTTAATATATTTCTTGCTTTTTCCTTCATTTTCAATCAAAACATGGAAATAAAAATAAAAAACACTGAAAAATCCTTTTTCTAAAAGAAATATATATTTTTTTCTTGAAATGGCTTGTATTACATTTAATGTAACAATAAAAAGGGATTTTCTTCAAAATGTTGTTAAAACCAATAAAAAGGTTTAAAATAGGGTAGTTTATGTAACTTTAAAGAGAAAAAAACAATACGCTATAGCGTATTGTTCATGATTTTAATCAAAAAATGGAATTTCAAAGGAAATTACTGAAAAACTCACTTTTGGAGGTAAAAACATACATTTTCTTTCTAAGGGAAGATGGATTTGTCATAAAAATACTGTAAAACCCTTAAAAACGTTGAAAAATAGATAATTCAAATCTCATATGTTATACTTGTAAAGGGAGTTTTGTGTAAAATGCCGTTAATACTCTTAAAAACTGAAAAAACCCAATTTATGAAATTTTTGATAAAAAAAAAAAAGTATATTGTAACATGAAAAAGTTGTTTGCAACAAAATATTTTTAAACGTCCAAAAAGGTTAAAAATGGGTACTTTGTACAGTTTCACAGAAAGAAAATGTATATAGTGTTTATTTTCTTGTTTTTAATCAAAACATTGAAATCAATTGGAAATTATTAAAAAAATTACTATAGGTGTAGAATCATATTTTTTTCGTAAAAGAGATGGTTTTCCTTGAAAAGTTGTAAATCTCAGAAAAACATTGAAAAAAGGGTCATTCATACAGTTTAAGAGAAAAAAATATATATTATCATAAAATAAGGAGAAAAGCATAAAAATAGGTAATTTGCGCAATTTTAGAGAAAAAAAATATTGTCGAGAAAAATAATGTATTTTTTTAGTTTTCTTCCAACAACAAATGAAAATAAGGAAAAAAAATTGACAAAGTCACTATTTAGGTAAAATTTTCTTCTTTATTCAAATTGCATATATTATACGTGTAAAAGCGGGTTTTGTATAAAATGGCGTTAATACTCCTAAAAACGTTGAAAAACACGTCATTTATTATATTTTTTCAGAAAATGTATATTGTCGCAATATTCAGTGGTTTTTGTTTATTTTTTCATGAAAACAATGAAAAAGGCAGAAAATCATCGAAAAATTCACTTTTTCGGTGAAAAGGAACTTTTTTCGTGTAATGGCATATATTCCTTTTTTCTTAACTAAATAAAAGATGGTCTTTGTAAAATAAGATGTTAATTCTCCTAAAAACGCAGGAAAAAGGATAATTTAAGCAATTTGAGAGAAAAAAAAACGAATGCAATAAAAAGTTAATATATTTCACGCTTTTTCCTTCATTTTCAATCAAAACATGGAAATGAAAAGAAAAAACACTTAAAAAGCATTTTTCTAAAAGAAATATATATTTCTTTTTCCTTGAAATGACTTGAATTACATTTAATGTAACACTAAATAGGGATTTTCTTCAAAATGTTGTTAAAACCAATAAAAAGGTTTAAATAGGGTAGTTTATGTAACTTTAAAGAGAAAAACAATACGCTATAGCGTTTTTTTTTTTTCTACTTGTTTCACAACTCTTCTCTCAATCACGCAAGCTCTTGGGTTAGCAATATTCATATTAATCATTTCCGTTTTTGCACAATTAATAATCAAGCCAACTTTCCCCCCTTCTCTCACTATACAATCTAAGACCCTTTGCATCTCATCTGTTTCTTCGCTAATAAGTACAATGTCATCTGCATAATCCAAATCTGCTAATTTACGTCCATCTCCCCACACAATTCCAGCATTAGTTTCCTCTGCAACCCTCCTCATCACATAATCAATAACAAGGACAAACAACAAAGGGGAAAGAATCCCTCCCTGAATCACACCCGACTTACCTTCAAAAGCCTCACTCAAGGACCCATCACTCATAACCTTACAAAACGTACCCTCATGCAAATCTTTAACCAACTTCACCAACCACTCTGGAACACCATAATACCTCAACACTTTCCCCATCGCCTCTCTAGAAAC
>JAHFWG010000816.1:34478-36983 GCA_020233015.1 Callinectes sapidus | reverse complement strand
TACTTATTTATTGATTTATTTTCCTCTCTTACAGTTAGTAATTGCAAATGGCGGCTGCTTTATATTCCCTCAGTGCACACTAATAAGGGAATTATGAAACGGGTCACCCATTTGCACGCTCACCCATCATGCCTCCCCCATATTCGCCTCACCAAGCCTCTTTGTCCTCTGTCCACCACCAACTCGTATTTTGTCACCTTTCACAACCCTTATTTCCACTCATAAATATATATGTATTTTTTGTCTGCGTTTATCTTTGTGGTCACTTTTTGTTCCTTTTTCGTATATTTATTTATTCTCTTATTTGTTTGTATTTCTTCCTATTTCAATTTCGGATGGGTTTTATATTTTTTTTTCTTAAATTTATAATATATTTTTTTCTGTGGTATTTCCTGTTTGCTTCAGCAAATTTTCTATTCTTATTTTTCTCCTCGTTAATTATCTTGTGTCATTCTTTTCTTCACGTTTCTCTGTATCTTCTGTCTGTTGTATTTTCCCTCTTTATAGCGTTTCCCTTTCATCCTTTTCCTTTATTCTTCCATCTTCCTTTCTTCTGTACTCCACATCCTTCTTCTCCTTCATCCATTGCCATTCTCATCCCTCTTGTGCCTTTGTCCTTATCCTCTCCTATTATTCCCTCGTCCTCTATTCCCATCTACACAGCTCACTCACTCATCGTTGGCTTCCTCATCACTCACGTTTCCCCTCGTCTCCCACTAAATCATGAGGACATAATCGAGCGTCAGCAGGCGTCTCCCCTCACCCCCTCACCCCCTCACCCCTTCGCCACAAGGACACTCCCCTCTTTGCAACAAAAGCTGGGGTTGCAAACTCAATTACCCTCGGCTGCCTAGAGTCGCAGGATGGTTGAATTAAGGATCATGTTTTAATTTCACGTTACATAAACTCCCATAAACTTCCTTTTTTTTAATCAGTTGTTTTTATTATTGTGGTGTTTTATTGAGGCGATGACGGTGCGGTGAAATTGTGGTGTTTATGGTGGCTGTACCGCGTGTGACTACTGTCGTGGCATTCTAAGACTATTTAATATCAGTTAGTGGCCAAGTGAATGGTGCCAGTGCCAAGCGTGGACGTAGAGGCGAGTCCGGACCACTGTGGCACCCTAATGGCACTCTTATGGTCGTGCCTGCTCTCGCTATCTCCATACAGACCTCCTTATTAGCCAATCAAAGCTACTTGTGCCTCTTACGGATTTTACATGTGTTCGTATTGCGCTTGTTTTGTTTCATGTATGTGTGTTTGTGTTGTGTTGTGTTGTGTGTTTTGTATGTTGTGTGTGTGTGGTTATCTTGTTGTACTTGTCTTGTTGTGGTGTAGTGCGGGCTCTTAGCTACACTTGTTTTTTCATGTTTTGATGCTTGTATATGTTCACGTGTGTGTGTGTGTGTGTGTGTGTGTGTGTGTGTGTGTGTGTGTGTGTGTGTGTGTGTGTGCTTTTTGTCACTTTTTAAAAATTATATAAGTTCTCGTTACTAATTTTTTTAATATACGTGTTTCTTTATGAAGATTGTCGATTTTCTTTTACCATTGTCGCATTTATTTTATGTTTTATCTATATCTCGCCTGTTTTCCTATTTGTTGTCTTTCGTTAGTTTCATTCTCCGTTTTCATTCTGACTGTATTCTTTCTCCTTTTCCAGTGTCCCTCCTCTGTTTTCCTTTTGTTTATCAGTTTCTTTGGTTTAGTTCTCTTCATCTTTCCTTTTATCGCTCTTATCCCTCCCAATCTCTCCCTTTTAGCACTAAACCGTTCTCCTTGTGCCCGCTTTTCTTTCTCACCCTCTCCTTGCCCTCTGTCCAATTCCTATCCATCTGCTCTCTTTATCACCGCCGCCTCTTCCCTTTTGTTCATTCTCCTCAATCCTCTCCCTCTCTCTCTCTCTCCCTCCTATCAGTACCCCTTTCTTACCTCTGGGCGCCTCCCTATCTCCCGCCTCTTTTTCTCTACCTCTCTCCTTCGCCGTCTTTCCACCAAGCGCCTCCGGTATCAAGCTACACTCGAACAACTTCGGTCCTCGTGTTTGCAATAACCTAAGGGCAGCGTTTTATTAGTCCCAGGTCGAAAACTTCAAATTAATTTCCTAATCCACAGTAGTGGGAGGGCGCAGGGAAGGAGCGAGATGGCAGGGAAGGAGGGAGGCAGGCAGGCAATGTTTCCCTTTCCCTCCCTCTTGCTCTGGTTCCCTTCCCTCCCTCCCCTTAGTCTGGCCTCGGGCACCAAACCACATCCCTGGGAATGAAGCCCCGAATCTAAAATGGAAGTGGAAATCTAGTACAGAACTTTGGAATTGTTTCTGCAGCACTGGTTAAACCTTTTGGGTGGCGCGGGTTTGCACGGCGCCTGAGTCTTTATAAGGAAAGGTTAAATCGTTTCTGTCTTTCTTTTGTTTTGTCTTGTTTAGTGGGATGAGGTTGTGCGCTGGGCTGGAGATGCGTGTGTAGGAGTTGGAGGCGAAAGAGGAGGATTGGATGCTGTCGTAATTGT
>JAHFWG010000816.1:26978-29478 GCA_020233015.1 Callinectes sapidus | reverse complement strand
CCTAATGTCAATAAAATCCTCCAATCACACTCGTGGTAAATATGTGTTCCAGTACTGAAGGGATTAAGTCTTGTCCATGATTCCATATCGTGAAGGACTTAACCCATTTTCCTTCCCCAGATGTACGAGGTGGACGAGTTGGCATTGACTGATGAGGTGAGAAGGAAGTTTATGCCTCTTTCCATGGACGAAGACACGCACCAATTCCTCAGCAACTGCTTCGACCAGTCCGAGTGGCTGATGACGCAGGTGTGGCACACCATCGCCAAGGCTTTCCTGGGCCTCTTCATGACGCAAACTTCTATTAACGGGTGAGTGAGCGCCACTGATGGGAGACTATACTGGGAAAATTATTTATTGTAGAGGAAGTGTTTTAAAGGTGATAGATTCAGTAGAATGTATGGGGAAATAATGGGAAGTAATAACCAAAATGTATAAGAGATTCTAAATGAGCGAGCCAATATGTAGGAAAAAAAAGAAGATATAAGAACTGAGGAAGGAAATGTTAGAAAATGGAGAATAGAAAAGGAAGTAATTTAGAAAAGATATGTATAGAAAAATATAGAGAATTGAAAAAAAGCTAATATGTGTAAAAAAAGGAGAGTATATGGAAAATTTGCATATACCAGGGAGGAAACTTTTGATGATTAGTAGATAGGATACGTTACTTTTTTACCCTATTGTTAACGGAAACGCATGCTTAGAAAGGAAAGATTTATAACAGAGTATTGAGACGGGAAAATTTAAGGCAGTGAACTAATAGGAGAGTGTTTTGTGAAGCAGTGAGGAGCGAGGTGGAGTGTGGAGGATACCTGCTTCGGTGTGGTGGAGAATGGATAGTATTGCAGTTCAGTGATGGTTCCTGGACTTACCGGAAGCTTTTGAACACTAACTATGTGATGAAAGAGTCACTGGTGCGGAATCTTGTTGCGTCACTGATTACATGGAGGGTTGACAGATAAAAAATGATAAAAAAAGATAAATAAAAATACGTATATATAGTTTTAAGAATAGACGTTACTCTGAGAACTGAAGAGGATAGAAAAATGCAAGCTAAAAAGATAAATGCAGAAATGTAATAAAAGTGCGAAGTAGCAAAGGCGAACAAAAACAGGTACACTAAACAATGACAGCAAGTTGATGAAGGAGTTTGTTCAACGCGCTTCTTGGGGGAAAAATGTTTAAACAGATTACTGAATTCTGGAAAAAGATTTGCTAATTAAACATTACCTGTACTTCCGTGTCTCAGGTGCTGTGGGTGCGAGGGAGAGGGAAGAGGGAGAGAGAGAGTGGGTTTGCTTACCTGGGTGATCTTCTCAATTAGTTACGAAAGAGAGGGAAAGAGAGAGAGAGGAAGGTGAGTTTGAGATAGTAAGAGAGAGAACAAGACTACGGTTACAGACACTTTCCTTTACTATTTTACTATTTGTGTCAAGCTTTCCTCAACATTTTGACATTTATTTTTTTCCGAGAGAGAGAAGGAGAGAGCGAGAGAGGAAGGTGACTTAGAGAGAATAAAAGACAGAGATAGTATGGGAGAGAACAAGACTACGATTATAGACACTTTTTTAATGTTTTACTGTTTGTATGGAACTTTCCTTAACGTATTGCCATTTATTTTTCTTCCGACAGAGAGAGGAAGAGAGAGAGAGAGAGAGAGAGAGAGAGAGAGGAAGGTGCGTTAGAGGGAATAAGAAAGAAACACGATCACAAACACTTCTCTTACTACTTCACTATTTTATGGAACTCTCCTTAACATATTACCATTTTTTTTTTACGAGAGAGAGAGAGGAAGAGAGAGAGAAAAAAGAAAGAGAGTTAAAGATAGCAAGAAAGCAACACGACTACAAACACTTCTCTTACTATTTCACTATTTGTGGGGAACTTTCCTTAACATAAAACCATTTTTTTCCTAGAGAGAGAAAGAGGAAAAAGAAAGCGAATTAAAGATAGTAAGAAAAAAAAACACGATGATCACAAACACTTCTCTTACTTACTATCTTACTATTTGTGGAGAAGTTTCCTCAATACATCACCATTTATTTTTTGTTTTATTTTTCTTTCTTTTTTTTCGCCCCAGTATAAGGTGGGGGTGGAAAACTCCGATGTACAGTATATATATAACCCAGCAATGCAGTGACAGGGAAAAAGAAAAGAGTCACGCCCTCACCGGACCAAAACTAATTGACCTGCCGCACTCACCTCCCCTCACACTCCCAATCACACTCACGTACGGTGCTTGGATACGCCGCGTTTGTTCGTGTTTCCACATACACACACACTTTTTGAGAGGGAGAGGGAGAGGGAGAGGGAGAGGGAGAGGGGGTGAGAGGGAGAGAGAGGGGAGAAAGAGCAGTATTTGACCCTCCGTTAATCCGTCCGTAAAAGTCGGAATTTAATAGGCTGAGAACCTCGAAATTAAACCGAGAGAGAGAGAGAGAGAGAGAGAGAGAGAGAGAGAGAGAGAGAGAGAGAGAGAGAGAGAGAGAGAGAGAGAGAG
>JAHFWG010000484.1:95600-99387 GCA_020233015.1 Callinectes sapidus | reverse complement strand
AGGTTTTTATTGCACGACTTGTATATTCTCTCTCTCTCTCTCTCTCTCTCTCTCTCTCTCTCTCTCTCTCTCTCTCTCTCTCTCTCTCTCTCTCTCTCTCTCATACTATAAGGAAAATAGGAAATTCTACTTGTTTTACCTTCCACTACCTCATTTATTTTATTTTCTCTCTCTCTCCATTGCTTCTTCTTCTTCTATTTTCTTCCTCCTCTTCCTTCTTCTAATAGTTACAGGATTTTGTGTATTCTCTATTATTTTCGTCATTCTTTTCTCTTGTTCTCTATCTCTCCATCTCTTCTTCTCTTTCCCTCCTTCCACTATAAAATCATATCACCTTTTTTCATACCTCCTTACCTACCTGACATTCTCTCTCTCTCTCTCTCTCTCTCTCTCTCTCTCTCTCTCTCTCTCTCTCTCTCTCCTCGTTTGTTTCTTTCTTTTTAAATATAAAGCAATTTCTTTCAGTTTCTTTCTTTTTTTCTTAATTTTCTTCTCCTCTGTCAACAACAACAACAACAACTACTACTACTACTACTACTACTACTACTACTACTACTACTACTACTACTACTACTACTACTACTACCACTACTACTACTACCACTACCACTACTACTACTACTTCTACTACTACTACTACTACTACTACTAAGTTTTCCTGTTATGAAAGAAACAATATTTCCATGACCTTGTGTGTGTGTGTGTGTGTGTGTGTGTGTGTGTGTGTGAGTCAGAGGAATGAATGGACTTGTGAGTAACCCGGAAATAGAGAGAGAGAGAGAGAGAGAGAGAGAGAGGAAATATTGCTCAACGTTTTAAATGTCTTTACATGCGTCATTTTAATTCATGGTATTTTCTTCTACTACTACTACTACTACTACTACTACTACTACTACTACTACTACTACTACTACTACTACTACTACTACTACTACTTCTTCGTCTTCTTTTTCTTCTTCTTCTTCTTCTTCTTCTTCTTCTTCTTCTTCTTCTTCTTCTTCTTCTTCTTCTTCTTCTTCTTGTACTACTACTACTACTACTACTACTACTACCACCACAACTACCACAACTACTACTTCTACTACTACTACTAGTACTACTACTACTACCACTACCACACATTTACTTATTTGTTTATTTATTCATTTTTTTATTAGTTTTTGATGAATAGTGTGTGTGTGTGTGTGTGTGTGACTGCTCCCTTTGTGTTATGCGTCACAAAGGAACACAAACAAACAAACAAACAGAGTGGCGTCACTGCTGGCTTCAATGGTTTTAACTTGACACACCCACACTAACTAACCCCCCTAACCTAACCTAACCTAACAGAACACAACCTCACAGAGAATAATCTTCACTTCAGATCTTGTCGTCAATAAACTATCTATCTGTCTGTCTGTCTGTCTACTTACATCTACCACCACCATCACTAACCCTCTATCTATCTATCTATCTATCTATTTATCTATCTATCTCTGTACTTCCATCTACCACCACCACCACCACCACTACCACAACCTAACCCTGCCTTACTTATTATTATTATTATTATTACTATCAACCTAACTTATCATTTTTAACCCAATTTACCCTCCCTACCCTAACATAACCTAACCCCCCCTAACCTAACCTGACCTGACCTAATTTAACCCTTTCCTCCCTGTCTGTGGTTTGCTGCAGGAGAAAGGTACCAGCCTGCCCACCACCCGCCTCAACAAGCGTCCCTCCCGAGGCATGCTGAAGCACATACTCACTCAGATATACAACCACGCCGTCGTCGACCCTGAAAAACTCAACCAATATGAACCGTTCTCCCCTGAAGTAAGTCCCTAGGGGGAGGGGGGGCTAAGGGGGGTGTTAAGGAGATCTGATTGGGGTCTTTAGGGGGTATTTTAAGGGTTTTTTTTAAGGTACTTCTTGTTTTTTGGTGGGAAGGCGGTGGTGTGTGTTTGTGTTTGAATTGGGAGGCCGTGTTCAGATTGGAGGTCAAAATTTGTTGGGCCAATGTGTTCAGATTTGGAAGTGTTGGAGTGAAAGGGTGTTCCAATCAAGAGGTACTTACCACCACCCTATCTATTTATTTATTTATTTATTTATTTATTTATTTATTTATTTGTGTGTGTATCTGTCCATCTATCTATTTATCTATTTATGTTGTTATTTTTATCATTTTTCCCTTAAAGTAAGTCTTGGGGAGTTTTTTTAGGGTATTTAGGGTATTTTTAAGGGTGTGTATTGGTGTTGGGGTGGTGATATTGTCTGGTGTGTGGGGGGGGAGGAGGGGGTTTAAGGAGTTAGAGGCATTTAGGGAATATTTTAAGGATTTTTTTAAGGGAATTACTTATTATTTATCATTTCCCTACCGCAACTTAACCTAACCTAACCACACCACAACACCACCATTACAACAACACCACTTACTTATCTGCTGCAGGTGTATGGCGAGACATCGTTTGAACTGATATGTCAGATGATAGACCAGATCCACATCACCGAGGAGGACATCTTTGTGGACTTGGGGTCTGGTGTGGGGCAGGTGGTGTTGCAGATGGCCGCCCTCACCCCCTGTAAGGTCTGCGTTGGCATCGAGAAGGCTGAAACACCGTGCAAGTGAGTGGCGGCGGTGTTGACGTGGTGTTGATTGAAATATGTGACTTTTGAATAGGGTGTAAGGAAAAAAGGAATTGATGGTGTTTTATTGAGTTTTAATTGTGATAGAAGAATATTTAGGGTGTTGATATGGTGTTGATTTGGCGTTAACAAACCACCCCTAACCTAACCAACCCTCCCCAAAAAAATGTCCCAATGTCCCAGGTACACTCTTGAGATGGACCGCCCCCCCCCTACCCCCTGCTAAATATAAATGTCCCCCCCCCTGTGTCCGCAGGTATGCTCTGGAGATGGACCGGCTGTACTGTAAGTGGATGCGTTGGTACGGCAAGCGTCACAGCGAGTACCGGCTGCGCAAGGGTGACTTTCTCAAGAAGGAACACCGCGAGGGCATCACCGGCTCCTCCATCGTCTTCGTCAACAACTTTGCCTTTGGGCCGCACGTGGACCACATGCTGAAGGAAGTGTTTGCAGACCTCAAGGACGGAGCGCGGATTGTCTCCTCCAAGTCATTCTGCCCTCTCAACTTCAGAATCACTGACCGCAACCTGAGTGGTGAGATTGCTGTTCATTTTCTAGGGTTTATTTAGGTTAGGTCAGGGTTTTTTATGTATTTTGTCAGTTTTTTTGTATTTTTGTCTAGTTTAGGTTAGATTAGGTTAGGTTCTGTCCTCTTTACTTGAAAATCACCAACCGCAACCTTAGTGGTAAGATTTTTGTTAATTTTCTAGGGTTAATGTAGGTTAGGTCAGGGTTTTTTATTTTCTGGGGTTGCGTTAAGTTAGGTAAGTTTTTTTATATTTTGTATTGTCAGTTTAGGTTAGATTAGGTTAGGTTCTGCCCTCTCTCAACTTCAGAATCACCGGTTAAGTTATTTATTTATTTATTTATTAAAGATTTTTAGTAACAATAGTGATAATACTTTATGAATTCTTGATAACGATACTAATTATATTTTTTTCTCTCATTTTCTTTCCTTCCTCCTCAAAAATTATTCCTCCTTCTCTTCCTCTTCCTAAATCTTGCCCTTATAAACCCTCCTCCTCCTCCTCCTCCTCCTCCTCCTCCTCCTCCTCCTCCTCCTCCTCCTCCTCCTCCTCCTCTTTCTTCTATCACCATATCTTTCCCCCTTCACCACCGCCATCACCACCACCGTCACTACCACCACAGACATAGG